>CAIGRT010133069.1:0-10431 GCA_903798405.1 Fraxinus platypoda
CCTGAAAGTGAGACCCCGAGAAGAAGGTTCCATTGAATTCTTCACTTTCAAGTTGAAGGTAGAAAGGTAAGAGACAATTACAAAATTCATAAACCAACAACAAACATAAACTTAACACCTTATTAGTTACCCGATCCATGTGTCATCCTCTTCTGGTCAAATCTATCTGTACAAGGAGATACAACAAAGAAACTAAGGCATTTCATATAAAAGACTGAAAAAAGTCTAGATTCCATTTCATCTAGTGCAAAGACAGACAGGTTTCAAATCACCTATGCAAATGTAACTGTGCAGTAAACAACAAAAAAGAACGTCTGACCTTATGGTATGCAACTGTGCAGTAAACAACAAAAAAGTTTCCCTTCAAACGCCCTCATAAAATAATCAGACTCCACATAAACTCCCCCAGCCCACAAACTGAGACTACTGAACCAGAAATGAACATAGAAAAGAGAAGAATTTTACACCCTTTCTTCCATAAGTATCCATTTTTATTTGACCAAAGGGTTTCCAGCAGTGGATGAAAAAGCACAAAAAGAAACCAGATTCTGTACCAATATGAGAGTGAAAATCATATTGCAAGAAACTGTCAAAAATATATCATTTAAAACAAACCACAGCAAACGATTTAACTGTATTGATTTCCCACCATCCTGAAAATCACTTGGACGTAATTCCCGATCCCTGAAGGTGAGACCCCAAGAAGAACTCCAAATGAATTCCTTTCTTTCGAGTTGAAGGCCTTGTCTATAAAGATAGATAGAACAAACTAGCTTAAAAGGCCAACAAATTCATAAACCACCACCACAAAGAAACTTAACACCTTATCAGTTAACATGTGTCATCCTATTCCTGTCAAATCTATCTGGAGAAACACATTAGAGAACCTGAGGCATTTTATATATAAGACTGAAAAAACCTAGATTCCATTTCATGTTAGAGCGAAGACGGAGAAAGATTTCAATTTACCAATGCATACGTAACTGCAGCTAACAATGAATATAAGTTCCCCTTCACACTGCATCAACACCCATAAAATGATCAAACTCCACTAACTCCACCCACACACAACTGAGACTGATGAACCGGAAATGAACTAAGGAAAAGAGAGGGAAATATTACACCATTTCTTCCATAAACATCCACTATTATTTGACCAAAAGGATTTCTAGCAGTGGATGAAACACCAAAGGAAAAACCAGATTGTGCACCAATATGAAAGTGACGATCATATTCCAATCAACTAACAGAAACATCATTTAAAACTATCTACATCAAACAGTTAACAATATTTCTTTCCCACTATCAACCACTTAAGACTGCAAAAGGAATAAAGCGACGCATAATTTCCCACTATCAACCACTTAAGACTGCAAAAGGAATAAAGCGACGTATAAAAACACCCAAAGAAACTTTTTGTTAGGATCAAGTAATAAAAAAGACCAAAACTTCATTCTTCGCAGAACAGATCACAGTAGGTTCTAAATCACCACAACCTGTAACACCACTATACACACTACACTTAATTTTCCAATCGAAGTCAAGGTTGTGTGCATTTAAAAACAACGTACATAGATTCGAGATGCAAAAATTTGAGTCCACCGTCTCCACATCTTATAATTACTGAAACTGAACAACTCAAATCGAAAAAAAAGAATCTGAAGTGGAGGAAATAAATAAACGATGATAAAAATTTATTATAGTGAAAAGAATCAAATATGACCAGGTTGACAGGATAGAATACCATCATCTTAAAGGGGACAACAAATGCTACTATCACTGCAGATCAAAAACATGAGGAGAAAATTTTGTGCCCCCTCTCCATATGACGTTACTGTCCACCAAAATATCATATCTGTGAAAGCCTAAGGATTAAATTAGAAAATCAAAAACATGAGGAGAAAATTTTGTGCCCCCTCTCCATATGACGTTACTGTCCACCAAAATATCACATCTGTGAAAGCCTAAGCATTAAATTAGAAATATAAGAGTACAACCTAAACATAATGTAAAAATATTATCCTAAACAAACCACAGGAAAGAATGATTTAGCTTCAAAACTGCCTTTTACTACGAACACTAAGCTTAAACAGAAGTATTCGGAATAGATGGTCTAACCAAAGTGCAACATATAATTCTGACTGTCAACCTCGTCTTGGAATACCCCTTCAGAAACAAGATACATGGGAAACTGAGAAGCAGATGCAGACTTGTGAACATTCTTATCCATTAATAAATGCAGAATTGCAGGTAAAATTTGAGTTCAAGAAGAGACAAAATGAACTTCATATGAATGATCAGGTGCCAAATCCTCCATTATCTTGAAATTTCAATGCTACAAAAAAGTTAAAAGAAGATTTTTAAGTGCGCCTACTACCATAAAGAAGTTCTTTGTATATAAAAAAAAAAAAAGTAATTTCAAATTTCAACAAATCAAATCAAGTCCACGAAAGTAGCAGCAGAAGTTTCCAAAACAGCCAACAAAAGCTTTGAAAGATTCACCAGCAATTTTGATAAGCAATTTCTGCAAATAGAAAGGGAAAAAAAGACCAGAAGGCAGGAAGGAAGGTGAAAAGAGAGGGAAAAATTTGAATGTAAGAAATGATGGTAAGAGGATAGAAAATACAAATAGATTGATGGCACCCTGAGACCCAATAGTTTCCCTATCACGCATTATTCTCTTCTTGTCAAATCTGCCTGCACGTGAAGAAACATCAAATAACCTAAAGCATTTTTTTTTTTAATATGAAAAGACCGAAAAAAAGTTCTAAATTTGATTTTATAAATTTGATTTTATTTAGAGCAGAGTCTGGGAAAGGTTACAAATCACCATCACAAGCGTGGGCCGTGGCTGCAATAAACAACAAATAGGTCTCTCCAGAACACCTTATAAAATAGCCAATGTCAACCTGAACTCCACTCAAACACAAGCTTAGATCATTGAACAAAAAATCAACAAGTAAAACGTCGGAAAATCTTACACCCATTTTTCATTAATATCCATTATCATGACAAATTCCAGTAGTGGATGAAGAATCACAACAGAAAACTATTTTCCCCTTATATGAGTGAAGATCATGTTCCAAACAACTAATAGAACATAGTTTAAAATAACACCAAAAACCATAAAAAGATATTGCTTCACCACCAGCCTGAAAAACCAGTTGGTGCAATTCCTGAGGACCAAAGAAACTCATAGACACCAAAGAAACCCTTTAGTATGGATCAAATAAAAAAACCCCAAAATCACAAAAGTGGATTCCACTTCACCACCACCTGTAACATCACTTTCCGATAAACAACAATTCACACATGAATTTTCCGATGGAAGTTGAAATCGAATGCACTCAAAACCAAACAAAGAGATTCCAGATGCAAAAATTTGAGTCCAAACAGAACTCCATGTCTTAATCACTTAAAACTGAAGTTTACCTATGAAAAAAATCTGAACAGGAGGAAGTAAAATCGGGGATCCAAAAATGCTATCACTACAGATCAAAAACATGAGGAGAAAATTTTATGCCCCTTTGACATACTGCGTTACTGTCCACCAAAATGTTATCTGCGTATACCTAAAGGATTAATTAGAAATATAAGAGTACAACATAAACATCATGTGAAAATATTATCCGAAACAAACCACGGGAAATAATGATTTAGCTTCAGAACTGCCTATTACTACGAACACTAAGCTTAAACGGTAGAAAACCATGCGGAATAGATGGTCTAACCAAAGTACAACATATAATTCTGACTGTTGACCTCTTGTCGTGGAAATACCCCTTCAGAAACAAATATATACATGGAAAACTGATAAGCAGGTGTATAATTGTGAATATTCTTATCCATTAACAAATGCAGAATTGCAGGTAAAATTTGAGTCAAAAGGAAAGAAAAATGAACTTCATACCATGAGCAGGTGCCTTAAATTGGACGCTACAAAATTTATAGAAGAATTAACTGCCACCACCTACTACTCTAAAGAAGTTCTCTATAGAAGTAGAGGAGGAAATAGAAATATAGAAAGAAACAAAAAAACATATTCAACTATAAAAGTGATTACTCACAAAAAGGGGTAACACTAAGGGGTTATGCTACATGTACATAATTTTTATACCGGATCTTTTACACCCCACTCATATTAGGAGGTGGGGACCACAAGCCGGAATTTTTAAATACACATAGGGCCCGCGCCAAATGTGAGAGGGGGGACACCATTCGGTACCCCCCATTCGGTACATTTGGCATTCCCCAACACTAAGGGCCTACTTGGGAGTTCCGGCGTACCACATATGAGCGGTTCTCAAAAGTTTTTTTAAAAAGTAAAGTTACAATATGTCCCTTGGTGAAATTTTGAGTTTACGGTTTTCTTGTGTGAAATTTTTTACTTATATAAGTGATATTTTACTTATATGTAATTTATTTACGATATTTAACTTAAAAATGTTAAATAAAGTTAAATATTTACTTTTATTATAGTATTACTTAGTTATATATAAACTTTATAATTACAAGTTAATTTTTTTGCTTTTAAATAATTTTCACATATGCGAATGTTTTACTTACAAGTAATTTTTTATATTTTACAAAATATATATATATATATCATATAAGTAATAAGTAATTTTTTAATTTTAATATAATTTTTTTCTTATATATAATTTTAAATAATTTTTACACATGCAAATGTTTTACTTACAAGTAATTTCTTATATTTTATAAGTGATTTTTTTGTCTTATTGGTAAGATTTTCACACAAAAATAATTTTTTATCTTATAAGTAATATTTCACTTATAAGTAATTTTTTAATTATAATATAATATAAATAATTTTTTTAGTCAGTATATTTTTATTTATAAAATAGCATTAAATAAAATATATTTGTTGGAAATAATTATTTTATAAATGATAAAATTAAAAGAGAATTTGAGAAATGGCAAAAAATCGCCGATGTGGAGGGTTGAGAGAACCGGTCAAAATTACACTACCCCGATTTTGGATGGTTTTTAAACCATCCAAAACCGATACCTAAAAAATCTAGCAAGCACTAGTTCTTCCAACCACTCATAAACGGTGTCACTAAAAACCGGTGAAAATAGAACTTCCATACAGGCCCTGAAATCCCAATGCTTAAAAAGACTAGGAAAGAATATTATAAAACAAGTTATTGCACCTAAAAATCTCTGACGTTGAGAAACTGCAATCCTTAGGATAAGTTCAGTATTGCGTCAATCTTGCCAAAACTTAAAAGTTATGTCCTTCCTGTTCAATGCCAACTGTCAGTCTGCCACATATCCCCTTTGTAGGTAAACCCAATATCTGCCATGTAAGATCAAAGGTTATAGAAAAAGATAAGAAGTATTTCAACAAATCAAATTCAAGTCCATTAAAGTAGCAGGCAGCTCAAGTTTCCAAAGTCCAGTAACAAACAATAAGCTTTGAAACTGGATGGTCACCAGCAATTTTGATAAGCAGTTTCTGCAAACAGAAAGGGCAAAAAAGACCAGAAGGAAGGAAGGTGAAAAGAAAGGGGAAAAATTGAATGGAATAAGAAAAGATGGTAAAAAGACGGAAAATACAAAGAAATCGATGGCTCCTGATAACCAATAGTTTCCCTTATCATGCATTATTCTCTTCCTGCCAAATCTGCTTGCACGAGAAGGAACATCAAAGAACGAAAAATAAAAAGGTCTACATTTGATTTTATTTAGGGCACAGACTGGTAAAGGTTGCAAATCACCAGCATAAGTGTGGCTGCAGTAAACATGACTACCTTATAAAATATAACTAATCTCCACTAGAACTCGCCCCCAAACACAAGCTGAGATCATTGAACAATAAAACAAGTAAAACATTGGAAAATCTTGAACCCTTTTCCATTAATATCCAATATCACAATGGCTTCCAACAGCAGGTGAAGAATCACAATGGAAAATTGTTTTCTGTACCACCGTAAGAGTGAATATCATATTCCAAGCAACTAACAAAACATAATTCAAAATAACCATCGAAAACCATATAAAGATGTTGCTTCACCACAAGCCTGGAAAACCTCTTGGAGCAACTCCTGAGAACCAAAGAAACTCATAGAAACACCAAAGAAAGCCTTTTGAATGGTTCAAATAATGAAAAATAAAAACTCCAAAACGCAGAAGTAGATTGCACAAAAATATTTATAAAATTCCTGTTGATACCACCTGTAACACCACAAAAAGGAGGAAAACGGGATAAACAGAAAGACCAAGGTTCAAATAATCAGTATCAAGAATATACCAGAAACCCAGATTCTTTAAATGATTGTCAGTACATCTATCATCGGACCAGGAACCACTACATCTTCAAGTTAATTCAAGGGATACACCAAAATTCAAACTCGATCAAACCATCCAAAGTTCTTATCCTCTCAATTCAGTAATTGAAATGAATAAAACATTACCGAAAGCTTGGAACGCCACCAAGAGCAATCTGCCAAACCAAGGAAGAAAAAACCACGAAGAATCATCATAAGAGTATCAAGAAAATACAAGAATCCCCCTCTTGGAATGATTGTCATAGCTCGATCATCTGACCAGGAAATCAAAATATCTTCACGTTAAAAAACCAAAGGTTTTGCAAAATTACGAGAGAGAAACAAACTCCACCAAACCATCAAATTTCGCAATATCAATCCCATAACTGAAACCAATTAACAAACCAAGAAACAAAAACCCACATAACGGAGGAAAACGGGATAAAACTGCCGAAGAATCATCAGAAAGATTCAATCTTCACATATGAGTATCAAGAAAATACCATAAACCAAGATTCTTGGAATGATTATCCGGGTATATATCAACGGACAAGGAAATCACGATATCTTCTCATAAGAATTCAAAGGATGAACGAGAAAAACAATGTTTCTCCGAAAATACTAGAATCTGCGAGGGGGAAAACCTCCATCACACGATTCCCGCCATCGAAATTTCCGATTACCAATCCAATAATTGAAATCAATTAAGAATTACCAGAAGCTGACACACGGCCACCATAACAACAAAGGCAATAACTAAAAAGAATACCATCACCCGGATAAACCAACAAAGGCAAGATCCACGGGCTCCAGATGATTGATAAACCAGGCGATCCTATTATTTATAGGGAATTAGACGGAGAATAAATGGCTAGGATTAAGTTACTGTTTTGATCTGAACGGTCAAACACGCGTTACAATCCTTGTGGGATTTGGAAAATTTCATCATCAATAAAGTCAGTGAGTTTTAGGTGGCGTAATTGGTCAAAGTCAACAAGGGCGGATTTTTCTCATATTTTTTAATACAGTTATTTTATTTGTTAATAATTAATTTATTAAAATATAAATTAATAGTAGAATGTGATATTTACCATGGGATTAAAATCAGATTTTTAATAAATTTTGATATAAGTTGATAAAAAGTATGATTAAAAAATTGTGAGACCCTTAAAATACGTGATTGAAATAAATTATTAACTTTGAGTTAAAATAAAATCTAAATTTTAATCAATATCAAACAAGAGCTTAAAATTAATAGCTTCGAAAAAGCATTTGAAAGGTGAAATTGAAAAATAAATAAATAAATCTGAAACAATTAACACAAGTTGTTTACAGTAAATAAAGAGTTCTGTTATAGGTACATAAATTTGAATTCATGTACCTATACAGGATAGACACATCAGGGGGTGGGTGGGTAGAAAAATCAATTTTTTACTCACATGGGGCCCACACTCACATTAAAATTCAAATTCGGTTGGAAATTCTGTAAGAATTTTCTGTACTCACATCATTTTTCGTAAATAAAAATTTTATTTACGAAAAATGCTGTGAGTATATGTCAGAGTCATAGCATGACATGATGATTAGTTAGAAGAGAAATGTTACAATTGTCATGACCTCTCTCTTCATAGAAGATACATTTTTCAGTAAGTTCAAATTTATTAGGAACGGGATTTTTTTTTTTTTTTTTTTGGGTTCTCAAGAACTTATAATGGATGACGCTAGTATTGTGTGAATTCCTAGTGTTTATCAACTAAATCCCTTACTGGTTTATTTAAATCTCGATCTATTCCTAATTTTTGGATTTAAATAAATTTTAAAATGACATGAATTTTTGGGGCATTACACTACCATCGCCACCACATTCATTTACTACTATCTCCTCCCACTTTCAGCAATAGGATCAAAACTCTCTAATCTTCACCATCTCCACTTCTTGCATCCAATCAAAACCATCTTAATCACTCTTTGATAACCACCACCATTACCTACCACCTTTACCTACCATCACTTAATGAACACCATCATCACCCTTGCCAAATCATCACCATTTCCTAATTATTTTTCTGTCAAACACAACCTTTCTCCACCATTATTATGCTCACCAAACCATAACTCAACCCTATGCAAACCAATAAAAACCTAAAACACCGCCAATCAAGCATTGTCCATCGCCACAATCCATCCACCACTCACTATGATTAAATTACCAACGCAAAATATGGGTCACACATGATAGCATATTATGTTACCATTACATGAAGGTAACACATATGTATCACAATGTCACCAATCACTCGATCATTCTTCCAAATCCAAATCCACCACCAACATCACCACCCACCGTCACTGATTCACAATCCAGATCTTTATTCAGCCACCATCTCAGGACCACTACCTAGATTGCACTACTATGACCACATTTAGATCAACATATCTAGCTCTTGATCTATATCTAGATCTAGATCAAGATAATAACGTAGACCTAACAATGATCGCCACCCTCCATTTGCCATGATCACCTCACTTCAGCTGGAATCAAGGTAGTGATTGTGGTGGTGGTGTGTGGCGTTTATGGTGATTGTGGTGATGGTGACAACTACGACAATGTTAAGTTTTAAAATAGAGAGGGGGCATAAATTTTTACAAAGGCCGTAAATATCATTGTGTATTTTAAAGTAGGGAAAGTATTAATAATATTAAACAAAAATGTGTATATTTAATTATTTTTTCTTTCAAAAAATAGGTATTTGGGTTAATTTTTTCTATTAAATATCCAATCTTAAAATATCAACCTTTATTACGATGAATGAGTTACATGAGTAGCAGAATTTTTATGTATTGTTTACATTTTCGATATTTGATCAATGTGGAATTTATCTTATACATTAAATGTTCTGCGTGGAACAACGATGAACTATTTTATCCAAGAATAAAGCCACATATACATCATTTTTGTACATCATCCTTGTTGGCAACATGTGCTTGGTGGAAAATTTGTTTTTTTTTTTAAATGTCAAATGATAACTTGACACGTGACGGAATGTACACGTTGATGTACACCAAGCATGATTGCTTATCCAAAAACTTAACGTGTTATAGATGTTTGCACATATGCTCATTTGTAGATTGAATTTATTTTTTAATTAAAAATTCATCACATAAAAATCTCACAAGTGAAGACAAGTGATATGACAAAGAGAGAGATAGAGATGTACGAATTTCTTGAACAAACCACTTATGTATAAGTTAGGAGTTCATTTAACCCATGTTCTAAAATGCGCGAAAATGCGCCGTCTAGGTGCGACGCGGGTTGAAAACGCGTCGAATTCGGGAAGTGCGCGAAAAATGCATTTTCCATCTAAAAGGCGGGAATAATAATTTTTTTTTTAATCTATATGTTTTATGATATATTAAAAAATCTATTTTTTTTATATAAAATATATTTAATGCCTTAAAAATACGAAACGCATTATGACGCTTATTCTTCGCATTGACACGCCTAAACTTGTGATTCTTGATTCTTGGCCTCGACGCATCGCAACGCATTTTATAACACTGCATTTAACCATACATCTTTCTCAGTATATGTAAATTATCAGTAAGAACATCACAGGAATATTTTGGAGCTACCGAGATAGTCTTCAAGTGTTAGCACCACATAGACACATCCCTCTTAGAATAATTGGTAATACGAATTAGAGAAACTTTATTATATTCAATTCCGTAAATTCAACTTGTTCTGCATATACATGCATAGAGTTAAAGATATGCGATTTATATGTATTTTTTTTTCAGAGGTTGAATCAATCATAAAAGGGATTAGGATACATTATGTGAAAATAAAACTTCTATCGAGGAGAAGGAAATAAAAAGCTTTCATAAAGATTCTTGATGAATCGAGAAATAATTTTTCTTTCTGTATATACAAGTGTTTCACGCGGATTATCGATAACAATTAAAAATTGATTCAGACGATTGTGTAAGGAACAAACCTTTTGAGACAAAGTCCCAAAAAGAGGTGATTTATTGATGAAGAGTACAATTGAAAATAAACAGAATGCCTCCAAGGGGCGCAAGCACACGAGTATTGAAAAGAAATGTTTTAGAGTTAAACTAAGAAATTGAAATTACATATTCT
>CAIGRT010133071.1:0-16265 GCA_903798405.1 Fraxinus platypoda
AACACGATCTCAAGCATTATTACCACAAACTTTGTCATTCGAGGCAAACATTAAATGTAACTTTATTCGATGATAAATAAATAATTATTACATATATCAAACTTATCTATATCTAATAAAATATTACAATGATATACACATTTGTTTTAGGGTTGTTTATTTCAACGGTAACGCAAACACTATTCCAAGAGGAATTGAAAAGAAGATATTTTTCACCAATCATGATTTATTCCGGGAAGGAAAATTAACGTGAGAAGTCGACTACTTTGAAAAGGTTGGAGTACTTATAAATTGTTTATAATTGATCGAATCACTTTTTATCCATGCATTTTATAACATTCACAAGTGCTATTCATTTATTCACAATTCATTTCTATCTATATGTAATTTAACTAATTATAAACACTTTCTGAACATGTTATAAGTTAAGGTATCCACAATCAACCGAATCTTGCTAAGCCCCAATTTGGCCTGATTATTCCCCATTGAATTATAATTCATTTTTATCTCTCTTCTTATCAATCGCACATTTTTCAATAAAATAAAATTACATGTAAGCCAAAAAAAAATTTCTTCTTTTTTAACCACACATTCTTCAAAAAAAATTACTATTCATCTCATTATAATGTGAAATAATGGGGGTAAACGGGCGCTATATAGGGTCCAAGTTTGACAAGAAACAAACATGGCCCTTTACCATAAGTTTATTTCTAACTGTCATCTATTAAAAAATTATTCATTATAAATTTTACTTAGTTACTTTAAAAATTTTAATTTAAGAGCATATTTGATTCTCGTTAATTTCAAAATACATTTCTCTTTCTTTTTTTTAACAACACATTTTTCAATAAAATAATATTACACGTAAATTCAAAAATTTTCCTTATTTTTTAACCACACATTTTCCATCAAATCATTATTTCAAAATGCATTTTGGCAAAAGAATTGGGCTAAAATATGTCCTAAGCTTAACAAAAGTCGGTCCATTGAATAAATTAGCTTAAAGGAAAGAGAGAAAATAATTTATCGAGATTATCTATTTTATTTTAGGATAATTATATTGATGCTACATTTTTTTCACTTATTTTAATTATGATGATGGTCTCCAATCTTTGTTTATTATCGTATTTATATCGATTTTTTATTAACATTCCAATTAATTAGCAAATATCTTCCGTGGCGACAATTTTTATTCAAATATTCTATTAAAGTGTTTTGAAATGTGGGAAAAATATTTTGTCAAATCTTTGCATTTGTTTTTTTTTCTTAATTAAAAACACATGAAAAACGAGTCTTTTTATTATCTCTTAACGGATTTTTGGACAAAAATTGTCGCGAGAGACAAGATGTATTAATTCACACAAGATCAAAGATAAGAACGTGATGAAAATTTTGTGGATATAAATATAAAATTGAGCAAAGATTATGGACATTTTGTATGTTAACTATGCCCCGTTTGGTCCCCATTATCCCAAAAAATTATTATTCTTTCTCTTACTTTTAACCACACAATCTTTCATAAACTAATATTACACGTATATCGAAAATTTTTCCTTCTTTTTAATCACGCATTCTTAAAAAAAACATTATTTCAAAAATTATAATTTCGAATAACGAGGGCCAAACGGTGCTATATCATATTTTAATTGTAATGAATGCCCTCAAAATTTCTCATTTTTGCACTATACTTTCATCACATTTTTATCTTTAACCTTCAATTCATTAATATGTGTTGCGTCATATATAGATTTTTGTCCAAATATCATGTTAACGCGACTTTTTTTCCGTTGAACTTATACTTTGTTATTTATTTTGCTTATTTTAAAATATGAAAAGCAAATAAGCCTTTTTTTTCGATTCTAACAAAAATTTAGTCCTCATCGTGAACTATATGTGCTAATTGATTAAGGTTGAGTAAAAACGATTGTGCTATAAATATATTTAGCTACTTAAAATTGAAATTTGGTACACATATATGTTGTCAATATATTTAGCCTTTACTTTATGGCAAAATATATTAGCATCATAGTTTAATAACTAGACTATATTTTAATTGTATGGTAAGTTCATAACCTGTAAACATTATTACATTTAGGACGTATTTAATTGCAATAATGGAATTCGTATGGAAAGTTAATTAAATATATTTAATTTTCAACCTAGAAAATTGTATATTTGTCCATCTTCTATCGTGGATAGACGAGAGAGAGAGAGAGAGAGAGAGAGAGAGAGGAGAATTGCCTGAAAAATAAAAATCTATTCATTTCTAAAGAGATGTTTTCCTTATTTTTGAGTAAAATATGATCACATGACCAAATAAAAAAAAAATTCATGAAAAAAATGTCGATCAAATATCCAAAAAGTGCGAATTTGGGTGAAAAAATAAAGCCAATCAAACACATCCTTATATTTCAAACTTTTTTTGTTGCATTCTCATTCACAATTAAGATAAATTGTTCCTAATTATATTTTCTTTAAGATAGAATAAAAAGGACTCATTTGTCCATTATATTCTTAAATAAACTAAATAAATAATAATGTAAAATTGTTATTAATATTTGACCCTCATTTTAAAGTACATTAATAATATTTTTGGATGATACCCTTCAGTAATAACAATGTCTGTCCAAATGTTCTATTAGCTTGTTTTGAAATGTGAAAAAAAAACAATTTGTTGAACCTTTGTATTTATTCTTTTATTAGTTAGAAACACAACAAATAGCAAGTCTTTTTATTATCTCCAACGAATTTTTGGACAAAAATTGGTTATCAGAGACAAGATGCGCTAAATCACATAAGATCGAAGATAAGAACGTGATGAAAATTTGTAGATATAAATGTAACAATGACTAGAGATCGGACATTTTGTAAAAGGGTAATCATTTTCATACAATAGTTTTTGTTAATTATGTTATATTTTAATTGCAATGAATGTCCTCAAAATTTCTCATTTTGCACTATAATCTTCAACTTTTTTCGTCACATTTTTATATATAACCTTTAATTTGTTAATACGTCTTGTATCATATAACAATTTTTGTCCAAATATCATGTCGATGTGAAGGTTTTTTTGTAGAACTTATACTTTGTTATTTATTTTGCTTATTTTAAATTACGAAGAGCAAATAAGTCTTTTTATTCGATTCTAACAAATTTTGGTCCTCATTGTTAAATATATGTGCTAATTAAATAAGATTGAAATAAAATACGACTGTACTATAAATGTATTTACCTACGTAAAATTGAATTTTGGTTGTTATTTAGCTTTTACTTTATGGCAAAATATATTAACGTCACAATTTAATAATTAGACTACATTTTAATTGCATATGATAAGTTCATAAAACTGTATACATTATCACATGTATATCTCAAACATTTTTCGTCGCATCCTTATTCTCAAATTAACATAAATTGTTACTGATTATGGTTTCTTTCCATAATTTTCTTTAAAATAGAGTAAAAAGTCTTACTCGTTCATTATATTCTTAAATAAGATAATAGATGATAATGAAAAAATGCGATTAAATATTTAACTCTTATTTTAAAGTACGTAAATAATACTTTTGAACGAAAATCATGATTAAAGATAAGATTTTTTTATCAATAAAAATTTAAAAATAAGAATGTGAGAAGGTAAAAATTAAGAATATAAGTATGATAATAAATAAAGATTAATGAATATAAATTGTATTGTATTTTTTATAAAAATATTGTGTGAATATAAACCCGATAATGCCCCGGAAACGAACCTAAATGATTCGGGTTCAAAGCACTCTTAACCCGATTTCTCTCCCCTTTCGCCTTTCTCCTGTCGCCTCCTTCATCTGGGTATTGCTCCTTCTCCTCCGCCGACGCCGTTCACCACCGTAACAGCGCCACCACTTCTAGTGAGACTTCTCTCTCAATAAAAGGTGGAGCATAATTTATGTTTTTTTTTATATATTCGTTCTCTCTTTTTACTTGAAGTTAAGTGAATTAATGTGAATGAATTGGAAATGGGCATTGCTTTATTTTTTTTATTTGTTTATCTTTTTGTTGTCATATATTGTCGGTCTCATTTTGCCTTAATTTTTTCACCAACGCCCTATGTTGGCAATGCGAATCTGATATTTCTATATGAATTTTATTACTTAATTTAAGTTAATTATGGATACGTATTTTGATCGAGCTTTGAATTTTAAAATTGGGTTAGTTATTATTTGCGCTAGGATGGAAAATGGTTTAATTCGGCATTAGATATCTGGAGTTCATATAATTTCTTTACTGAGACGTACTTTAATTGGTTCGTCTCAGGATTGAAAAAGAAAATAAATATCACTTAGAGCTTGTTACCGTGAAATAGAGAAAAGAGGTACAACGTAAAAGATGCTTTGTTCTCTGTAATTGTCTGGTTGGATTTCATTTTTTGTTCTCCCTCTGAAATTGACTACTCGAGTCGTGGTCCATAAAAGACGCGTATTGAACTCGATTTTCGAACTTTAAATGTGCTTATTTATTTCTAGCATCTGTTAAAAATTATTACGTTGGCTGCATTGTTTAAGGCTGCATGTCTCACTTTTTCCCAGATGTCAATTTCTTTAGTTATATATGTGCCGTCAATGTGTAAAGTATATTGATTATGATTTCTGATTCTAATTCCTTTTTTGTGATTCTTAGGATGCTTCTTGTCTGCTGATTATTTGTGATTAAATCGAACTTTTTGCTTATAAAGCTAGGAGATCGACTTTTTGAGGGTCTTTTTTGGTAATGGGTTCACCTGAACGCACAAGGAGATCTGCGAGACAGGATGTAAATGAGGATGTAGAGGTGAACATTGATAGTGTCAGGGAGGATGATGAGTGGGACGGTGATGATAAGAGAAAACGCCGGTCAAACAAGTCAAGGAAACCTGGAATTGGAGAAGACGCTGATGTTTTGGATGGCAGTGCTAGAAAAAGAAGTGCGGCTGACAGACATGAGAGTCGAAAGAGAGTGGCTGGTTCGAGCAGAGCTGACAGCGATCAGGATGACTATGAAGCTAGAAAGGAGCGCTCTAAGCAGACGAAGAAAAAATTAGAAGCAAATGCATTGGAAAAAATGAGCAGTTGGTATGAAGATGGAGAAGCAGAGAATAAACATGAGAGTGGGGACAAATCTGAGAGTAGAGGACATAGTAGAGCTGATGAAAGGGACAGAAAGAAACCAAATTCAAAGTACTCAGATCATGATTTTATTGTTGAAAAGCTTCAAGAAAGAGATTCTAGACATTCAGATAGAAGGGATAGTGGCATAGAAAAGGGACATGAGTCTGCTGAGCATGGAAGAAACTCTCAGAGAAGATGGGATGAGTCTGATGTGGTTGGTAAGTCTTCCGATATTAAGCTGGAGAGTTCCAGAGATATGAAAATTGAGCCAGGCAATAGCAAAAGCATGGATTTGGTCTCAATTGATGATAAAGGTATTAAGTCTCAGGACAGAGAGGAGAGAAAAGCTGACTCAGAAAAGTCTAAGAGGGAAAAGTATGAAGCTTTGGAGGACATTGAGATATGTGCTGCTCGTGAAAATATATCAACTAAAGAGAGATTCGAGGAGAATAGACAGCCAAGAAACTCAATTAGTCGAGATGTTGACAGCCATGAGAGGTCTTTCAATGCAGATGAAGATTTGAGAGACAAAAGTAGGAGAGAGATTGAGAGTTCCAATGTGTCCAGGACACCTGAGAGGAGTGGAAGGCGTCATTATGAATCAGACAATTTAGACATGGATTATGAAAGAAGTGCTAGTTTCAGGAGGAAAGAACAGGGTAAAGATAGCTCGTGGGATGATAGATCAAAAGAAAGAGATGAAAGTTGGGGTGACAAAAGTAGGGATAGGGAAAACATTAAAGATAACTGGAAAAGAAGGCAAGACAAGGAAGCAAGAGATGGGGAAGTAGCCTATAATCTGGGAAGAGATTGGGAATTTTCTAGGCGTGGACGTGAGAGGATTGATGGTGAAAGGCCTCATGGTCGCATTGGTGGTAGAAAAGATGGAAGCAGGACTGAAGCTGTGAAAACCTCATCAAAGTATGGGATATCAAATGATAACTATGATGTGATTGAGATCCAGACCAAGTCGTTTGATTATGGAAGAGAGGAGTCTGGATCAATTTTTGCAAGAAGCAGTGAGGTTGTTCTGCAATCTGACACTAAATCGGCCCCACGTGATGAAGAGTTTGGTTATTCAAGATCGGAAAGGTCAAGAAACACACCTGCATCTGGATCCTCTGGTGAAGGCTCAAAAGAAAAATTCGTGGATGGTGGCCTTGCAATGCCAGATTCATGGAGAGACGACACTGCTTATCAGGCAGAAAATTCTAGACTCCAGAGAGGTGTTGGGTCGAATCATGGTGCTGCAGGCCAAAGTTCTAGCAGTGGCTCACAACTCCCACTTGGAAATCCGGAGCCTGATTCTTTCAGTAGAGGTGCTTTTCAAGGTGTCAGGGGAAGTAGAGTAGGGAGAGGGGGAAGGGTGAGGCCTCCAGGGAGAGACAATCAGCAGGCTGGTATTCCAATACCCTTGATTGGATCACCATTTGGACCACTTGGAATGCCACTTCCCGGACCTATGCAATCTCTAAATCCAAACATGCCCCCTGCTCCAGTTCCTCCAATTTCTCCAGGAGTATTTATTCCACCATTTCAACCTCCTGTTGTTTGGTCTGGTGCTCGAGGTGTTGAGATGAATATGCTTGCAGTTCCACCTGGTCTCCCACCTGTGCCTCCTGGGCCATCGGGACCTAGATTTCCCCCTAATATTGGAAATCCACCAAATCCTGCTTTGTTTTTCAATTCATCAGGACCTGGAAGGGGGTCGATTCCTAACATGTCTGGCCCAAATTTTAATGCTAATGCTCCAGCAGTCCGTGGGCAGCCTCAAGACAAAGCCCTCGGGGGCTGGGTTCCTTCTAGATCTAATGGACCACATGGCAAAGCTCCTTCTAGAGGAGAGCAGAACGATTACTCTCAAAATTTTGTCGACACTGGTATGCGTCCCCAGAATTTTATAAGGGAACTAGAGCTCACTAGCGTCGTGGAGGACTATCCAAAGCTTCGGGAGCTTATACAAAAGAAGGATGAAATTGTTGCAAAATCTTCTTCGCCTCCTATGTATTATAAGTGTGATCTTCGGGATCAGGTGCTTTCTCCAGAATTCTTTGCGACCAAGTTTGATGTCATACTCGTTGACCCACCTTGGGAGGAATATGTTCACCGAGCTCCTGGTGTGACCGATCACATGGAGTACTGGACGTTTGAAGAAATAATGAATCTCAAGATTGAGGTAGGTATTGCATGTATTTCTGATGCTCCGATGGTTATTTATTTTTTTTCTCTTTTCATAAAAAATGTTTTGCTTGTTATCCATGTTGCTATTCTTGACATCAATTTAATGTATCACTTGGAATCGTATTCTCTTTCATTATTTCCCTTTTCAGTTAAATTATGCACCCCTACGGCCACATCCTGGTGCATTCACTGGTTATTATGGGTGTGTTTAAGCTACATTATTTTGGAAGAATGTATTTTGAAATAGTAAATTGATGGAGAATGTGTGGTTGAAAAAGAAGGAAAAATTATTGATGTGATGAAAAATGTTATTTTATTGAAAAATATGTTGTTGAAAATGAGTAGAAAAATGAGAATGAAAATTTTAATNGTGTGGTTGAAAATGAGTAGAAGAATGAGAATGAAAATTTTAATGTGTCTCAAACAAGGGCTATAAATTTTTTCCTTTCTTACACTGTATACATTTGATTCGTCATTTTTTCTATCTATAGGCAATTGCAGACACTCCATCTTTCATCTTCCTTTGGGTTGGTGATGGTGTTGGGCTAGAGCAAGGCAGACAATGTCTAAAGAAGGTAAAGAATGAGATCTCCAAGAGAACTGGCCACATTTATGTTATTTTCTTTTTGTCGATAATTATTGCCCCTCTTTTTTGTCTCTTTACTTCCCTTTGGTTTCTGTGATTTAAATCTCTGTATTATTTGAATTTTTTTATTTTTAACCATCATTACCTGTTTTATCCAGTGGGGATTTCGCAGATGTGAAGATATATGTTGGGTGAAGACAAATAAAACAAATGCAACTCCTGGATTGCGTCACGATTCTCATACTCTATTTCAGCGCTCAAAGGTTACAAATTCTAGTCCACTCTCTCATAATAAGTGGAGATACTATTTCTAAAATTCCATAGGTTCTTACTAATTTTTTTCTTATATGAGCTGAAAGATTTATGAATCCAAATAAGAATATACAACTTTTGGATGGAAATAGTGTTAATAACATTATGACCAGAAAAATCTAAATTGGTCGTCAATTATTACTTAGGTATCTAGGATGAAAGTCCTTATTGATAGAAATCATTAAAATTCATTTAATTCAGTATACAGAAAGGCTGCTTTTAATTTCTTATGACCTATTTTTAATGCCTATGTAGTGATAAAGAGCTTCACATATTATCTAACCTATATTTAAGTTCTTTAGCTAGTAATAAAGATTAACATTTAATTAATCATTAGTTTGTTCTCTATTTCGGAGACATATAAAGTAAATATTATTGTAATCATGTAATTTTATGCGTTGCTTTAACTTAATTTGAATGAAGATCTTAGTATCTGTCAAACTAAAGTAAAGAATAATGAACGCTTTCTCAAAAAACCTACAATGTATCATTGCTTTTGCTTTCAAATCAGTATTTCGGGCAACTTCCAAATCATTACTCAAATTTACTGAATAAAAGTAATATAGGTAATATCTTGAAAAAGTAGTGTGTTTGAAATATTAATTCTGGGACGTTTAACTATGTCAGTGTCTAATGGTTTTATCATTTAGTAGAGTTAATCAACTTATGCTGCATCAATTTAACGAGCTTGTAAGAAGTTTTTCTGCTAGAGATCATGCTATTCATTTTAACGTTCAAGCTGCCGTTTTTCTATTTTATTTTTATATTTGGGTGTATGTGAAATGTATCTATGTTGGTATATTCTATGTCCTGATAGCGGCCTTGTCATCATTATGAAGGAACACTGCTTGATGGGAATAAAAGGAACTGTACGTCGCAGTACTGACGGTCACATAATCCATGCCAACATTGACACTGATGTAATAATTGCCGAGGAGCCTCCTTATGGTAAGTATAACCTTGGATTTTTACTGTTGTTAGTAAGTAGTAAGTAGTCCCTCCTTAACTGATGGAATAATTGTTGAGGAGCCTCCTAATGCAAGTGCAACCTTAGATTTTGCTGTTGTTAATAAGTACTAGGTTGTCCCTCCTTACTATGAATTTTTGTCTTTGAACTTGTGTGTAAATTCAAATCTGTTTCAATAATTTATTTTCCAATCTTGAAATACTGGATTGAAATTTTAACTTGCCAAGTATTTCCTACATTACCTGTTTGTCATGTATCTTTGTCTATTCTTGGTTTTCCCTTTTCTAGTTCTTTTCTTCATCTGTAAAATTTACCTTCCTCTGGTCAGCTTTCTTATTATTAGCCTATTAGTAGCTTTATCTGGGAACGTGGTTTGCTCTAAAGTTATTGCAATTGATTTTGGAATGTCATTACTACTCTCCCAAGATTTTTTTTTGGTGTGCTTTTTTCTTTTTATATGACGGAAATGGATAGAACAATGTTTAACATTTTTATTTTCTTCATATTTGTTTACCATGATAAGACTCTGTTGTCTTTATTCCTATCTCTCTTTATGTCCAACATGCAGGCTCTTCTTTGAAAGGAAACATCTCTCTCTCTCTCTCTCTCCCCCTCCCAATCTTAGTTCTTTGTTAGTATACTATTCTATTTTTCCACTGGAATTTAAATTAAATTTGCCAACAATGAGGATTCATATGCTTATGCTTTGAAAATGTTTTATACACGCCGCCTTTGTGTTTAATAGATTCAAGCAAGCTTTAAACTAGACCTGCAAAGATTTGTAGTTTTACCGATTTAATCTTAAGTACTTTATTTTTACTGCTGTTTTTTGTTTTGTCCTTTTTACTTCTGTTCTTCCATGGGACAACACATCTTTAAATTTAATCGTGCCATCAATTGAGAGTAAACAATTTAAAGTGTTGCACACCTGTGTTTGCTTCTAAGCTAAGATTCTAGCAAGCTTCAAACTGGCCCTGTGCAATTTTATTTATTTATTTGTTTTTATTTTGATTTTTTCAGTTTTGCCAGTTTGTATCTTAAAGTATGAATAAAGGTTTTTATTTGTAATTTCTTGAAACTAGATTTGATATGTGATGGCGAAGAATTCGTTTTCTTAGGAAAAGTAAAAGTGAATACCCTTAGTTAGGTAAGTAGTTACGAGCAGTTCATCAAACTGAATGTTTACTATGTAATCCAAACACTTAAAAAGGTATTATTCTTACATTCTTGTTGGCTAATCTGGGTCATAATTTCTCCGCACTTCAGAGATACGTTTTCTCTTGATATGCATTTTCTGTTGGTTCTGACTGGTATTATAAACTTCACTCCAATTATATTTGCAGGATCAACTGCAAAGCCTGAAGATATGTATCGGATAGTTGAACATTTTGCTCTTGGACGGAGAAGGCTTGAGCTTTTCGGTGAAGATCATAACATTCGTTCTGGCTGGTTGACAGTCGGTAAAGGATTATCTTCCTCGAATTTTAATTCTGAGGTAAACTTGCCTATCTGTTCAATATTGGTAAATTTTTCAGCTTTTGGCTTCTTGAAATGGAAAAAGACGATTGAAATGTAAGAATAGTTATGTGCTATCCTAGTAAGAAAATTTTGTGCTATCCAATCTGCAAAAATTTTTTGACGAACTTCTGTGAAATTAAATTTTATCAGCATTTAAAAGTGGGTTGATCTTCTAGAGGGTATTTGGTGTCATACCGAGATGAATGAGATTTTCAGAATTGCTTAATGGTAGAAGCTTAGACCCTGTTTGACCCCCAATTTTTTAAAACTCATTTTTCCTCAAATTTATTTTCAACCTCGTGTGATGGGACCCATAACTTTTATCAACTTTTCATTCATACATTTCATCAATTTTTATCAAAATCTACTAAAAATCATATTTTTAGCCAATGTTATAAAGCTGATGTCCATTCCAAGAACATATAATTTCTAGCTTTGCGCATGAAATTGTTTATGATAAATTGGTTAGTGAAATAGGAAAGGCCTTTATTATTTATTTTCTGTTGGAAGAGAGTAAAGGGGAGCAGGAGAAGTACAAGGCTCCTCAAATGTTTCTTAGCAAATTACCTCTTTGGTTCGACGTTTGATTCCAAGAGAAATCAGTTTAAAAAATTATTTCATCTCAGAATTACCTGGAAGCAGGTTTTGTATCACTGTTTAAGCCACTACTGTCATGTTTGGTTTGGAGGATTGGATTTTACTATACAGTGTTAAAGAAGAAATTCTATAGTCCGGTAACATGCACTTACTGTTGCAATTGTAAATGGCATGCACGACATTAGCAGGATCCATGAATCTCATATAATTACTGTGCCCCATAGGACTTGCAGTTCAATGTTCAAGGGATTTGCGTGTTTTGCTGGCTTTCTTGAACTTTCACTGATGAATTTTTTTTTTTTTTTCCTTTTTAAGCTTAGCCAAACATGCTGACATGTAACTCGGAAATTTTCAGGCATATATTAGGAGTTTCATGGATAAGGAAGGAAAATTTTGGCAGGGAGGGGGAGGAAGAAATCCACCACCAGAGGCACCACACCTTGTCCTTACTACTCCCGAAATAGAGGCACTTCGTCCGAAGTCACCAATGAAGAACCAGCTGCAAATGCAACAACAGCAGTCGGCATCTATAACCCTGACAACAGCAAATTCCAGCAACAAAAAGACTAGCGGAAATTCCCCACAGAATCATAACGCACCAACTCTAAATCAAGAGGCCTCGAGCTCTAATGTCTCGACTCCAGGTCCGTGGACTTCACCAATACAAACTTTTAAAGGAAGAGAAGGTGGGTATATGGGTTCGGATGATAGGGTTTTCGATGTATACGGTTATAATGCACCACCATTTGGTCCGGCTAATGGAGACTTTTCAGATTATGATACTCAGAGAGGAATGAATATGTTATAGCCAATAATCAACACTAGCTGTTCTGTTAACATTTCTTGAAATTTTGTTATTTTGATAAAAAAAATATTTAATCTTTTATATGAATGTGCCTTTACATTCCATTTTTTCTACTCGGATTCGGATGCGGTGCAGGAAAGTGGAGCTGGATGCAGCAAAACCGGCTTGAGGTTGGCAAATTTTTTTCGTGCTTGTTTGGTGGTGTTTTAGTCATTTTTATGCTCTTTTTTTTGTATAGATAAAAATCAGAATTTTAATAAATTTTAATAAAAGTTGATGAAATATGTAGTTGAAAAGTCACGGATTCATTAAATGTGTTGTTAAAATAAATTGTGGATTAAAATAGAACTCTTTTTAATTTTTATTCTCAAATTAATTTTCAATCACACATTCTAACAATAAAATATTCTACACGTAAATTAAATTTTTTTTTTCTTTTTACTCATAGTCACGTATTTTTTAAAAATCCACTATTCCAAATTTTTTTATTTTTTTTTTTCAAAAATATTCATTTTGATGGTTGTCAAACGTGTGCTTTATTCTTCTTTGATAAAATTGGCATGGCATTAACCCCTTGAGACAATTAGTTTGGTGACAAGAAGCCCCCAATCAGACAATTAGTTCATTGCTACGTGGAACAGTTTCATTGGACCTTCATGATAGATAGAGACACACTTGAGACCGCGACTGCAACAAATGAAAAATTATGATAAGAACTACAATAAATAAAAAAAATCGATATCACAGCTTCAAGTATACCACAAGGAAATTCATTATCTTTCTATGTATCACAACCAATAAAAATAGTACCAGTTTGGGTGACAACTGCATATCATTAAATTATAAATTCGCTTAAATGCAATATCATATAATTTATTTAATTGAAACTGTCAAGTGTGACCATTTATACTGTGAGTGATATTAGATATCATTATTCTTACATATAATTAGAGTAACGTTATTTAACACCAGTCTAGATGGCAAATAAATGTCATTAAATGATAAATTCATTTAAATGCAAAGTCAAAACATCTGTTTAATTGCAGGTGATCATCTAAATTAGTGTTAGATAGCATTATTTTATGGTCAACGCGACCTGTGACATTTCCAGCATCACGGCTATTAATAAATAATCGCGTTTCAATTAACCGTACCTTAGCATTAACTCTTTTTCCCCCTTCCTCCCCCCTCTGTCTGAAACTGATAATAAAAAGAAACGATACGCTTAAAGTATCCCGCGATTGAACACAATCAAGGACCCATTTTTGCGATTGGATCCAACGGTAGGAATTTAAATTCCGAAATTCCAACGGTTCCATGGCTCATTGGATCTCTTCCAAGCTCAAAGCCGCTGAAACTCTCCTCCATCAGGTATATCTCCAATATTTTTCTCTTTCTCGAACGATTCTGTTGTTTTTGGTTTCTTGTATTCAGGTGATTTGTTATGTAGAAGTTTAATTCTGGCATTGTAATCAATTATACACAAAATTGGATTATTTATGTGAATTTTTGATTGGATGGTAAAGATAGATCAGCAAGCTGCAGAATCGCTGGGTAAGAATGAAAAGCCGCGATCCGATGAACAATTTGGTATTGAAACCTCGCCAAGAACGGGGGAGACTAGGTCGTTGATTAAGGAGCAGCTCAAAAAGAATGTGCCAGAAAATGTCAGTGAGAAACATGATTTAAAGGTAATTAGTCGCAGTGATAGTAGTATTAAACGGGATAATGATGTTGGGCTATCGCTGAATATGAACTCTAAGTCAAATTCAAGTAGCAGACATAACGATATTGATTGGACTGAATTATTGAGAGTGCAGAATAAGAACGTGGCATCTAGGGGTGAGATTGGGAGTCAGAGTAGCATTGGAGCGTTAGGGATTAGAGGTTTGAAGAAAGATGGTAAGAAACAGGGGAGATCGGGCTCGAAGGCACTAGAGGGGATAAGGACAGAGAAGGACCGGAATAATGGTGTTCTGAAGAGTTCAAGAAAATCTAATGTTGAGTTGGAGAATAACGCAAATGGTGGTGGTAGTTCAGATAGTGGGATAGCAAGTGACGTTGGAGGTGTGATGCCAAGAACTTCGATTACTGAGTTGCAGAGTGATGGAGGTGAATCAGTTCGAGAGGACACAAGTGATGCATTTGTACCTGATAACAAGAATGAGGCAAATATAGGAAAAAATGAAGAGATGAATGGCATTGGAGATGGAGAAAAGCTACGTCCTACAGATGGTTTGACAAATGACAATTGTCCCATGGAGATGGTCCCAGCTTCTCTTGATAGGAAATCAGATATGAAGTTTCAATTAAAGGATGGCGAGAGGTTTAAGAGTGCAATGTTAAAGAACAATAAGTCGAAAGTAGTTTCCAGAAGTTCAAGTTCTATGAAGAAGGGTTCTTCCCTAAGTAATGGTGAGTCTGATTCTGAGACAGATTCAACTTCGTCTTCAGATTCAGAGAGAGAACGAGAGAGGGCAGAAAGAATAAAGAGAAGGCAGCAGGTTCTGGCAGAAAGGGCAGCTGCCAAAGCAGCTGAGGCTATCAAAGATCGAGAGAATCAGGTTGCTAAATTGCAAGGGGAGAAACAGAGTTTAGAGAAAATACTTGAAGAGCGTGCCGAACAGCAAGTACAAGAGGTCAGTACTTCAGGGCTATTCCACGTTATTTTGATATACTGTTATTGAAATAATTATTACAGTAATTAATAAAGTTACTTCAAAACCATGTCATTTTATTCGCTGGTGTAAACTCATTGTAAGTATTCTATGCTATAGCTATTTCTTGAGACTTGACAATGGGTTTTCAGTTATGTGAAACCTCAAGACATGTAGATGTATTTAATTATATAGGAGATAGCTGGTCTTTTTTTTATTTTTTTAAGTCTATGTTTATGCATTGTTGTAAAATGAGTTCTTGCATTTTTTTATTTTTTTTGTGACAATATTGTTATCTAGATAAAGCCAAACAAGGAATATTCATTTGTTACTAAGAAAAGTGCATATTTAGAGATAAAATACAAGTTGTGCTAGAGCAAGTGAACGAAGATGGTTACTCTTAATATTATGTGATACATAAGTACAGAAAGGTCTCTCTAGAGCCTGAAGATGTTTGGGACTTTATTATCCTCCGTGAGTATCAAGCTTAATTTCTCCACTCTTTTCACATGTTCCATTCTTAACACCAGTGTTATGGACCGTGCTACAATAGTTTGTCTTACTAAATTGTTTATGATTTAATGATGTAGGTATTCCTTATAATACTAATCATAGGAATTTTTCTCTAATTTAAACATGCTTGTTATATTCTCTGTTCAACGAGAAGCTACTTGTTTGCGAATCTTTTACCCATTTTTGTTCATAAGTTATAAACACTTTCTATCGTCGTCCATCTTTCCTGCTCATTCTTCTGTTTGTTGAATTGATTTATTTCCTTGATTTATTGTTATGATACCTTTAGTTGCTATGCCTTTGTAATACCAATTCCACAGTTAACACTTGTATGGTAATTTTTCCAGGCTTCAGAATTGCAGACAACGGTGATGGAGATTATGGAAGCTGCTGATTTAGAGAAGCAGAAACATAATAATACTCGAATGGAAGCACTAGTGAGATTGTCAAAACTTGAGGTAGTTATGTGATTTCTTTAATTTAGATTTAAGCTTTAGCTCTACAATTGACATCTTATCAGGTTTTAATTTTTATCCTTTATTTGTTGTTGTTGTTTTTAGTCTTATTATTATTATGGATAACAGTGTGTTTTCTCATTGCTTTCTGTATTTTGCAGACTGCGAATGCCAACCTTGCTAGGTCTCTTGCTGCCGCACAGAAAAATCTTGAAGTAGAGGTACCTGAAAACTTCTTTAGTTGGTATTTGTGTAACTTTTTTCTTTGTTCTCTCTTTCTCTCTCTTCCCCACCCTTTTTGGTTTCTTGTCTTTCTTTTTACTTTTCCAGTGATTGTTAAATGATCCTTGAATACCTTGAGAAAACTCTAGACTAAAGGAAGAGCTGGATCTCTTTAATTATGTTTCTTTTGTTCATGCTTGTTTTAAATTTTTTCTCGTGCGTTTTCCTTCTTTGCATCGCATTGCTTTGGAGCCGTCTACTATGGTAAATGATGTATCACCATTCATAATGGAAGTCACAATTGGAATACTGTTTTTGAGAGGGGT
>CAIGRT010133103.1:740-18202 GCA_903798405.1 Fraxinus platypoda
TCTTTTTTTTTTTTTTTTTTTGGTCTCTCAATTTTCTACGAAGACATTAAAATTGATTACAAGAATCCTTTGTTTACTTTATCCTGTACATTTTAATTCATGGACGTGATCAAATAATTCCAATGAGGCATGAAGATTATATGAGTTGTCAAAGATCAATCGTACGAGCAAGAAAACGGAAAGAATAGTTCGGCCCAGTATAAATAGGGACAAGGCTAAAACTGACATAAAATTACAAAATAAAAACAGCAATAATAAGCAAATCTTGGTGATATCAAAACTTTCTAAGTGTTAAACACACTGTACTAAAATTACTGGAGTAGGGGGGGCTCAAAAAAACCAGATAATAGAGGCTTTTTTACACCTTTAACATTTGGTATATTCAGCAAATAATATTTTCAGTGAGAGAGAGAACTGCAAATCCTCATCACCTCCTCATTCCCCGTCCACGACCTCGGAAAGCAGCTCCACCGCGTCCTCTGCCACCCATGGCACTTGCAGCAGCTTCTCCTTGTGCACTCTCCGACTGTATCCAAAGAAACCAAAGTGCAATTGACATCAATACACAAGGACCACATTTCAAGTGGAAGTTGAAACTGCAGCATATGGGGATATCTGATATTTGAAAATGGAGAAACAAATGTCTGAAATAACGTTGCATATGAAATAATTACAGTCAAAACTGAGGATCATGGTTTATCCATAAGTGGTACAACTGAAGGTTGCTACTGCTATCTTGGTATAGAGCCAACACTGACATGTATGCAAGCTTAAATCATGGCAACTATGGTCTTATCTGATGAAATGTTTTTCATTGTAATACCATAACATGCCCAAATTCCGAAGATAAGAGTAGTGCACGCACTCAGATATAATGGTTACTCCGATGAATAAAAGACTTTCATGAATTTAATGGAATTTGAGTTCCAAGACATTGACACGATTCAAATTACCTTAGGATTCTTAACAGTTTCATCAACACTCAACACAAGGCAAGCTGCTTCAGTAGCTGCATTTATAGCATTAATCTGCAAAAGGGAAGGATTTGAAAACATAGAAGTTGTTAGCAAGTGCACTGAAAATATCAAAAAATAAAAGTCCCATAAATAAGCGCAATTCAAAGATACCTTAACAACTGCAGGCTCCCAAACAAAGTTAGCAAATGAATCAGCAATTCCACCAGTGTTGATATCTACACCATAAGGTGCACCCTCTCCTGTTCAAATCTCAGTACAAGTTAACACACATATGCCACATTATGTAGGGAGGATTGGACGTGCTAGACGTTATTAAGAAAGAAAAAAATGAGTTAAAATCTTAATTACTTTATTGTCCAATTCTATGCACTACTGTGTACCAAACATGCGCTTTATGTTTGAAAAAGACCCATGAAACACCAAAACATTCATCTCAACATAGGCAAAGCAGTACAAACTACGAAGGTGGATGACAATGCATTCACCTACTTGAGCAGACTATACGGCAAATATAAAGTAGTGTGTAATAATAATCAAATATTGGCTAACCGGATGGAAGAGCGTGTTTTTGTCTTAGTTTGTTCAACACATCAGTTGCATCAAAACCAGCATTATCGCACAGTTGCCGCGGGATGACCTGAAACAAATGGTTAAATTTAGAAGCAGATATTGTATAGATGAACAAATATTTATATCCATCTTGGAGGTCTAGTTTCTTGTCGTCGCAGATGTAATGGTTTTTCCCAGAAAGAACTAACAATATTACTTTGGCGGTAACTACCTCAAGAGCTTTTGCATAAGAGTTTATAAAGAGCTGAGACTTCCCAGCTATTGTACGTGCATGCTGCCTCAAGTATCGACTTACTTCCATCTGCACGTGCAAGACATCTTTTAATGATTAAATTGACAAGATTGAACATTCTTAAATATACACCTCGTACAAGGTGGTAAAGAATTCATACATCAATAGCACCACCACCAGCAACAACAGTGGAGTTTTTCAGAGCCCTTCTCACAATCATAATTGCATCGTGTAAACTTCTCTCAGCCTCCTCGATGAACTGAAATCAGCAAAGACAATTGTTAGGGGGACAGAGTATCATGCAACAGTGTGCAGAATAGTAATAGTCACCAACCTGATCTGCTCCACCACGCAGAACTATAGTGGCAGTGCAACCAGATGGGCATCCACTAAATATATTAAATCGCTCATTTCCTACTTGACTCTCCTCGAAAAGCTCACAAGAACCGAGAACCTTATCCACAGGAAAAGAAAAACTTGACATTTGGATCAGCAGATATTAATATACATTTATCAGGAAAAAAATCTGTAACGTCCTCGAGAGGAGGGCATATGCATTTGGTCAGTTTAAATCAGTGATAAAAATTATGACCAACCTCATCAATAATGTTGTTCACGGTTGTTTGCACTGTTCCACCAGTAGCAGCAGCAACCCGTTGCAGATCTTCTTCTGTAACACGTCCTGCACAAAATATATCTCGATCTGCAAAATACTGCAAACAGACAGCAATTAAGAAATTTTTCCTTGTAAATAAAAATTATGAACTTAAATCATTCTTCTTTCTACAATAATGCCCATGTGATTCGTAACCTTCCGCCAAAATGATTTCCTTTTAGTTCTATAATCATAATATACATATCATAGAGATAACAAACTACATTACCTAACAATGCTATAAAGCCAAAATACGAATTTGAACATAACCCATCTATTGCCCCCACGTGCACTTATGGGATGGATTATCATTGTCATTCACTACTTCAATAAAAAGTTCGCTCGTCAAATCTTCAAGCGACATCAATGTGAAAGTTGTAAACAATGTTTTTGTCAGAAATTGGATCAATTAAGTGTCATAAATATGCAACAAAATTCCATTCAAGACCTGTGCTTCTTGAACAAATCAATAAATATACATATAGTAGCTGATTCTTCAAAAACTCAATATGTTCAGCTAATAGCTTGGATTAAGAATTTTCTTCAAAAAAACTATATGAGTTAACAAGTAAAAAGAGAATACTACAGTCAGCACCTGTGTTGCCAGATCACCAATAGCAAGCCGTGACAGAACAACTTTGGCTCCACTCTTAACACATTTGTCCAACTTGTCATATATGATATTCCATTCAGCATCAACAATTGATTGATACTGTAGTGGATCTGACAACCTGTGAGGGTGCAAAAAATTGTCAGCCAAAATAATTAAATAAGCATTCTCTGTACTTACCAGAGGTCAAATTTGAGAAAGTAGAATAAATCTAATAAGGTCAATCCTACCTTATCTCAGCATTTTCTTTCTCTGATTTTAGCTCCAATTCTATGTTTAACAAAAGTATCTTGGGATTTTCAAATTTCTTTGGTTGCTGTTCAAAACCAGCATATGAGAATGTCTTTTTGAAGGCAACTCCATTCACAAGAAAAGAATCCCTCATGTTACCTCCAGGAACCTACAAAAGCAGTGAGAATGACATTTTCTGTACATTGGGGTACAAGTACGAAGGGAGAAAGGGCATAGGTACACTATAATCTAAGAACAACTCTATTTGATAGTTGCATTGCTGAATATATCAAATGTAGCAAAAAGTTTTTTATTAAAATTCCAAACTTCAGATAAGAACCAAGATACTCCAATACATTCAAGTTTTTAAATGAGGTGCAGCAACTGCCAAGTGCCAAGTAGGTTAACGAGTCTGCTCTATGTTTAGAGTAAAAACAAGTAAAAACAATAATTTCCAGTTCAACTCGTTCTAACTGTCTCAGAAACATTTCATGGGCTCAAATTGTTAAATGATATATTAGTGCATCTTGGATCATGCTTCCAGAATCGTTGGCTATTCTTCTACCTAAATAATACACGAAGGAATTGTGATATCCATATTATGATCCCTGAGCCTCAAAACAAAGATCATATCAGGACACACCGCACTATAGATAGATTTCCTAGTTTCCATGGCCTGTACTTATCTACTTAATCATTTGTGTGCGAAAGTTGCCAATAAGAATGGTAATTGACAATCTACACAAAATGGTGAATATATTTCATAATGTGGGGAAAATGCAAATCATCCCTGCTGTATCAGAAACCTGCATGGTACCCTCCTGTAAGATATCACCTCTGTCAATTGTGTGTGCTTATATATGAATTGTAGAGTCTCACTTCTTAAGTTGACTAAATCCTGTGCATTGAACATTCTTTAACAACCTAAAGAATGTGATGGCATTTCCTTCCACATAATGCTGTAGCGGCACAAAATATTAACTTGCCTGCTCTATGTTATTGTCTTTTACAATTACAGAACATAATTGATAAATACAAATTATACTAGCATAGCATCAGAGGTGGCACAGGTCATGTATAACACCTTTCCTCAACTAAACTCGGAAAGAAGTAATAAGATGAATTCAATTAAAGCTCCCATTTACCTCCTTTGCCCTTATGCCATTGAGTTTGCCTGAACTTCCTTTTCCGGCAGACCGACTACAACTTACTAATTCTTTTTTGCCTTTTTTCTAAAAAAATATTACAAGGGTATATATAAATCAAAAATCTGCAAAATTATTCAGAACTTGTTTCTCAGAATTCCTTTTTCCTTAAATCGACTTATGGTACAAATCTTATATACTCCATTTGTCTCTTCCAACAACAATAACATATTGCGTAATCTTGTTTATGAAAAACAAATATTTTCACTGACAAGCTTTAAGATAGTGCACCCCTATAAATCATAGAGAATCCATCCATTGATATGACTATATACATCAGCCAAAAGCTTAACAAAAGACATTCTATCTATCTATACATCAATGTCCAGAGATCCATAAAAATGTTGAGATAAAAGCACAACAGTTAAGCTTAACTGTCTAAACTATAACAAGATGTGCAATGAAGTTATCAGCAATGGACATTTTCTTCCATTCAAATTTGTAATATCACAGCAACAATGCTAAGAGCGTAATTAAACTACTCCAAACAATATTATTGACAAGAGTTCAAGACGCAAAAATGCACCAATGTAAAGATGTAATACCAAGTAACCAAACTTTTATAACCTAAACATTCACATCCATACAGAAAAATTAGTGTTATAATCAATCAAAAACAAGCAAGAAAGATTTATATAAGACAAAAATTTATATAAGTTTTAAGATTGAACATCAGGTTCTTATACCTTCTTAATTCCAATCATATTTAGCCTATCGTCATGTCCAATGGCAATGACAGCATCCACAACCATGGATGCAAAGAACTCCTTCTCACCACCAATAAGCTTCGAAGAGAGTGTTGTAGCAGCACATTTAGCCAACAAATTCTTCTTTTCTTCTAAGCTTTTTCCCCCTATACTAACGGCTAATTCTTTAACTTTCTCGATGGCCTATTACAGAACACGTTACATGAGAAACATGTAGACCTCAGGTTATGCCCAAATTCAAGAAGGCAAAAAAGGATTTTAAAATAATTACCAAATGGCTAGCTGTTCGATAACTCCTTATAAGATTTTGAGAGTGAACTCCATCCTCAATGAATGGTTTTGCTTCCTTTAGAAATTCTCCAGCAACGTCTTGATGACATCTGGTTCCATCGCCAACCTGCAGAACAAAACAACATTGAGCGGTGACAATTTCTTAGCCATATAGAAACAGAGTGATCATGAAGAAGACACTGTATAGGTAACTGATTTAAAGCTTCATATGACTGCCAAATTAAACGGACAATTGCGTGTTGCAGGTTTTGACGAACAGCGGGCACTTGATTCAGCAAACACATTAACTGAAGATGAAAAGAACGGATATTGCCTGTCTATTTTTCAGCTTGTTTGTTATCCAAGCACAAAGCATTCAAGCAAACCCACAGGTTGAAGTTCTAATGATGTGGATCTCTTGAACTTATCAAGGAAAAATTCCCTCAATTTTTTAACTTCAAAATAACAAGTCAAGGAACTTGTCTGCGAAAATTCCAGCAAGCCTCATTTACTCACAAACCTAATTTATGATTAGTCTATATCTACAAAATAGTACTTGCTCCAAAAAAAAAAAAAAAAAGCACCCTTACATTTTGAATCAATTTAAACATTTATATTAGAGAGGAAACATATGTGCTAATTTTTCACATTTATTTCAAGGAAACGAGAATATTGATGTCTAAGATATGACTACAACAACAAAATTCCAAGGATATTGATACCTCGGAGTCTTGTGACTTGGCAATATCCACGAGGATCTTTGCAGCAGGGTGAACGATGTCAAGAAGCTTCATTATGGTGGCCCCGTCATTCGAAATGGTAGTGTTTCCCTTCTCGTCATGGATTAGCTTGTCCATACCCCTCGGACCGAGAGTGGTCCGCACTACATCGGCCACAGCCATACACGCATTTATGTTGCTTATTAACTGTGGTTTTCCTTGGGATGTATCTGTCCCTTCCTTCAGCAGTATGATTTGAGGTTGCTATTGTTTGACAAACAGATTTTAGCTTTTGTATTCAAAGAACCGAAGAATATAAAAAACACAAAACAATGATATTTTTCAACTTTTTTAATAAAATCAACTATTATTGGTTTAATGATTCTGGGAAGGAAAGAAAAACTAAAACAGGAATAAAATGGAAACGCTGCTTATAAAAAATCAATAACCAGGAAATTTGGAACAAATAAAAAATAACAAATGGTAACGAGTGCCGACAAGTAACTTGAAAATTGCTCCCCGAGTGTTTGCTATCTCTTAACATTTATTTCCAGAGTTATCAAAACAGCAACTCAATTTATCATGCAAAGTAGAACAACTTACTTTTAAAACGTGAAGTTTCAGAAGTTATTAAAGAAGCAGGGGAAGGATAATGCATTCCCCAGAAGCTGAAGTAAATGGAGAAGGCTATCAAAAATAGTCAGGGCATTACATTCATAAATTTATTATGATCCAAAAAAATTGATGTCCATCTAACTTCACAATCGCCAAAGTCAGTTATACTGTCTTCTTTCCAGGGGACTCAATTTTTAATATGCGGATCTTAACTTTAACTGGACTGCGAAAGTTGAACATGTTCAATTTCTCTACTCCTAATGGCATTTCCTTGATAGAAAATGTAAACCCATCAATAATTAACTAGTAACATTCATAAGTTAAGTAGAACCGGAAATATAAATCTCAATTTTCAGAATTTTCCCCACTCCATCTTCACTGAAAATATGCAGTTAGTAACCTTTAATATTTATCGTTGTCCCCTACAATTAATGAACTGAGTACTCGTAGACTAGACTCTACTAGCTGAGAAATGGATAAAAAACATCAATGGGTACAGAGAGTAATACAATATGAAATGACACAAAAGCGTACAACTTTACACAGATGCACAGTACATAGTTTTGGGGAAGAGAGATTAAACTTACCATCATAGTCGCCATTGTTAATAGCAAGTCTTTCACGCGTGCGAGAGAGAGAGAGAGCGTTCTAGGGTTTTAAAACTGCCTTCTTTTCGGGTTCTTTGTTTTTAAACTTTTAAGGGCGTGTTTGGTTTGTTTAAAACAGCGGAGGTTCCGAATTTAATTTTCTAAATTTCATTTTACATCCTCAAACTTTTATAATTTTATAATTATGTCCCCATTCTTTTTCTTATCCCACTTTCAACCCCAACCTTCTACCTACTATTATAATTAGCAATAAGTATCCTACGCGAGTGAGGGTAAATTACAACTTTTCAATTCCATCACGCGTAATCAATAATCCGTATAAATCAATTGTGATAATGTGCCTTTAATTCATCCAAACTTGGAGTTTGCTCTAATTCCAGGACCCTTCTGCATAATTTGTGATTTCAATAGGTTTTTTGCATTGTCAGAAGCATCCGATTTTGACCCAACAATGGCGAAAGATGAGGTAATTTCACCTGTTTTATCACTACTTGTTTCTGTTTAATCCACGTTGAATGAATCACGTGGACTTTCCAATATGAGTTCAATTTGTTTAACTCGAACTGATCACCAAATATAATCTGCTATAATGACTGGACATCCATTAGGTAAAATTTGATCAGGTTGAATTAATTTCTGGTTGTTAATTTTATTTTACTGGCAGAATGAGGAGGGATTGCAGACTGTTGAAGGGCCACTAACGGAAACTCTTGAAGAATTGGTTAGTGAGTCTGCATTTTCAATTCTATGTGTTCTCTTATGGTTTGAACATTTTATTTTTTTCTTTATACGTTTCTGTTAGTAAATATCTTCACTATTAGCAATGTTGTGTTTTTCAGAATAGAAGGAAAGCTAGTATTTTGGATGAAATACAAACTATACGAGAAAGAATCGATAAAGACTGCCCTGATTCTGCACTAGGTTGGAGACTGGTTTCTATTTTGGAATCCTTGAAGGTTATTTCATGATTCCTTTTCTGGAATTGCCGATTATTATTCATTGGCTACGTTCCCTCTTGCCAGTTCTACTTGTGCTGCATTTGGCAGCAAGGAGCTTGAGCCTTAGAATTATGATTTCAGAAAAATTTCAGTTCAAGTTTGAATGAAACCAAACTTTCTGCTTTGTTTTTCCCCCAATTACCAGGCCCCGATACCATGGTGCCTAATGTAGCCTTACTCTAATCTTGAGAGGTGGAAACATGGATCATATTTCCGTGAATGTTTGTTTCGGATTTAGAAAGTGTTGATAAAAACGAAGGGAAAAGAAATTCATCTTCTGTTTCTCAGTATTTTATCTTGCTCCAAGATGATACATATTCTTGGAATTTTGTGTACCTTTGTTCATACATGGATTTTGGATTTTTCTCTCTTTTTTTCTTTAAAAATTTTATGCCACTTTCCTTAAGTTATTTTTCCTTTAGCTTATTAAACGTGGCTGAGTCCAGGCTGAATGTTTGTTCAGGCACTTGAGAGGCAGGAATCTGATTTTCAGTCCCACTGCAGTTTAGAGTGTTCAAAATTGCAAGGAAAGGTTAATGAGATGGAGAAAATATTAGATAATGGTAAAGATGGGAATGAGCATTCTGATAGTCTTGTTCATTCGATACAAGACTGTAGCAAGAGACTGGAGTTGGCAAAGAAGGTAAGACAAGCACTCCACAAGTTTTTATAAGTAAATATCAAGCATGAATCATTAGGTCTTTGCTATTCAAGGCATGAGTTTTCATGTCTGTTTGCCAGTTCAGAATTCTGACGTTGCAAGTTGTTGGACTCTTGATAACATTTTTGAATTATAGCAAAAAAAAAAAAAAAAAAATTTTTTTTCTCTTTTGCTTAAAGTTCCCGCAAAATATGGACCTTTTGAACTTATTTTCCTCAAAGGTGGCAGCGATAAAGATCTCTGGTTTTGATTTTAAGATATACCAAGTGTACAAGTTGATTTGAGTTCTGACTTTCTATGTGCCTTTCTTCTGACCAGGAAGTTTTTCAATAACTTTTTGCCGTCATTTTTCTGAAGTGCATGTCACTGTGAACTGAAGAACACTTGGATACCATTAAACTCAATACTTGGCTCATGTTTTGTGCATTTTCATGTTTACTTCATCTAGATCTTACAAGCAACTCTTCATTTCCATTTTGTCTCTTAGTTTCTCTAACTCTGTAGGCAATTAAGGTCGTACTTGCTGGGTAATTTATGTACATATAAATAATAAGGATGTACATTTTTTCCCTCAGAAACTTGCTGTTTGTTCAAGTCAACATTGTTGATTGTAGTTAACAACTAATCCTTGAAATTTGTTTCTATGTTGTCAAGAACTTGGATGTACTTGTCAAGATTTAGCTAATTTTGGGTGGTTGAGATGCATTCTTAGTTGTGGGCTCCTCAACATCATCTTTTTGTTAAGATTTTAAGTTTTTGTCCTTTAAGGAAGGGTGGTTTTGTTTGTATATATTGTATTTCCAAGGAAGATCACAATAATCCATGAGCCTTTTGCATATTGATATTTAGAGCATGTTTGGCTTTGCTACTTTTGTAGAAGAAGCTAGCTTTTTGGGGGGCAGTATCACTCTTGATACTGTGGTACTGCCCAGGAAAGCCAAAAAGCAGCCAATTCTGGCTTCTCTTTTTATTTTTAAGCTAAACCAAACATGATATTAAATGAATTGGATGTAATGGATCTATTAAGAAAGAAACTGGTGTTGTTCAGCGGTGATGTTGTCTGTGACAGGTTTTGTTTATATTTAGGTATTACTGAAGAATGGTTACTGCTTTTTGAAAGGAAAACTTTGATCTTTTTCCAGAAGTTGCATAATTATGGTCCATATATTAGAATTATGTATTTCCTAGCCATTTGTTAGTTTCTGTCATTTCCTTGTCAGTAATGAAAGATAAATTTCCGTACTAATGTTTGAAGGTGATGTGTGGTTTTCCCGCTTTCATGATAGGAACTAGCAGCAAAACTCCGGGCTATTGTATTGCTGAAGAGGCAACTTGATGAAGTGCCATCACAAGCTGAACTTATTCAGTACATTTCTCAGCTTCTGCTACCTTTTCTTACTCCTACAAGTCTCTTTGATGTCCTTTCATCTTGTAAAATTTACTTATTTTAGGTCAAATGAGCGTCTCAAAAGTCATTTGTTTAAAGCAACTACGGTTCAGTTTTTGAAGTTCCGCTTTGTACTTGTGAGTTTAATTTCGAGCATTTTGTAGTAGTAAGTGATAAAGTGAATTTGTGTGGGGCACATGGCTTATGAGCCATGGGCTTATTTGCCACTTATGAACTTGTGTTCTCAAATTTTAAGACTTGGAGACTTGGTCAAAGAGCAAAACTCTCTTTCTTGTTCCAAATAGTAATAATTCAATTTTTTCTCTCAACTGAAACTTCAGGTATGAGCTGCGGTTTTCAGAACTTTATACTCAGATTCAGGTATAAAAATGGTTTTATTGTGCTTCTGCAAGTTTTTTTAATCATCGCTTAGCTAAATGAACTGCACCTTCCAATGCGTGTCTGCAGAAAAAGCTTCGGCAAACTCGTAAGCACTATGATACTTATAACGCGTTGATGGAGATAAAAGAATTGATGCTAAAGGAGACATCCTTGTTGAACTCCATAAGCATGCAGGTCTACATTTATATGCTTTTAATATTTTGCTTATGCCAACTTATGTATTCCACTGTGATGATGGATAGTGCTTATATTAATTATGTCTCTCTTACATTCAATCTCATGCAGTTCCAAGATGCTATTACTAGTGCTGATGGGCGTATCAAACTCATTGACTCGTTGGACGGAATACTAAAGGGAATTCAGCAGGTACCCATTTCTGACCTTTCAGCAATACAGAATAGGGGATACAGTTAGTATACAACGTGCTTACTGCTTAGGGCTCGTATGGGCTCTTGAACTGCTTTTGAGTCTAAAAGCTGATTGTGGGCCTGTTTGGATGAGTTTCAGAACGTGTAGAAGAGCTTTTAGAAGTTGTCCAAAGGGGCTTCCCCAAAAAGCTCTTCTTCCAAAAAGCAGAAGCAATCTCATAAAGGCCCTTAGTAAACTTATATGAACCCCAAGAGCATCTCTCCAAAGGTGGTGTAAAGTTGGGTGCAAATTGGTATCTCTAAAATCACTTTTACATCCTTATTTACACCCAGATGAATCTAAATCCAAATTCTGCTCTAATGAAAAGATCGAAATTCACTTTTTGTCCATTGTGAATGTAAAAAAAAAAATGTAAATTCGCATCTTTTTTTACATTTTTGCCATTTGAGAGGTTTCCGATCACTTTAGAGATCTAAATCTCTATTTTATACCACCATTGAAGATGCTCTGATAATGTTTACTGAAACTAGAACAGCTTCTCACAGTTACTGATCTTCTAATGATGTCGTGATTTTCATCAAACTTTTTCGACGGGTGATTTTCCCTCTGCATAAATTTCCAGAGGCATGGAAAAGTGCAAACTACACTGCAATCAGAACAACAAATTTGTGATTCTCTAAAGGAAAAATATGCAGCTGCAATTTCAGAGCAAAGACACGGCTATTCTCTCTTGAAACTTTTCCAGGTATCCCACGGATGACGATACAATTTGCTTGGTTCAGCGTTGTTGCTAAGCTTGAAGAAACATAAAAAGTTACTTTTTTTTATTTTCAAACAAGTTTGGATATTTTACTTTTAAAAATTGAAGTGTTTTTTGTTAAAACGATGGAGTTATTTCTAATTTTTACTAATAAAAGAATTATTTATTTAAAACCTTCATTTATAAATAATTTTTTTAAGCTTAGCTGAGTGTGTTTGGCTAATAAAAAAAAAGTGACATTTTAAATTTGAACTTTGGACTTATAAAAATGTTCATAATTTTGAAAGTAACTCTCGAGTCTTATCTTGCTATCGCTATAATAAGTAACTTTTTCTACTTATTTTACTTATTATGTCCTTCAAATGGCAGGAAGAATGTGCAAGGAACGAGAGACTTCGTGATCGAGTTTCATGATCACACTAATACGCAGAGATCTGCCCAAGTCTAGCTCAGATTGAACGGACATAGTTGTATTTGAAACTAAACAACATTTGCTGATTTAAAGGTTGAGCAAGAGTTTAATGATCATAATTGATTTACAAGAAAAATAGCCATACTAGAAACCATGAGATTTGATTATGTATACAAGTTCGCACTTCTCAGTTTACTTCCAGTTTGCAGTAGACATCTGTATCTGCAATATGCTAGTGCCTTGCCAATCGATGATTTTTTTATGTGGAAACAAGTCGATAGTGTTCATTTCTTGCCTACTCAATAAATCCAACAAAAATGGTACAGGAACCCAAATTTCAAGAAATATGTTACAAAGTCGCTGTTTGATTTAGCTAAAAAAGTTCGATAAAAAATTAAGATATCAAAAATTAATTGTGGAATCCACAACTTTTGTCAACTTTTCAACCACATATTTAATCAAACTTTTTTATCAAAATCTATTAAAAATCCAATTTTTAGCAAAACAAAACAGGGCAAACAGTATCATAGACAATGCTAGGGATTAAAGGCCTAATCCCTTCTTACAAGAGCAATAATATACATGACGAAATCACAAAACAAGCCCAATGTAACATCAGGCTGAACAGCAATCAAGACCATAAGCATACAATATGATTACACTCCACACAGTAAACGGACATTACAGATAGGATTAATCTATTTGTAAAACTATGGATGACGTGTGTTGGTGAATGTCACGTGACATGTTGTCAACCAAATTGTAACCCATGATTGTACACCAAGCATGATTATTACAGATAATATGTACGGCGTTACTAGCACAAGGTTTCATTCTAACGATAAATATCTCAAAATGCTCACAAGAATCTCAGATTCTTTATGCATATTCCGAGATGTACTTCTGTTAATATAGAAAAATCAAACTCTCAAGACTGCAAATATCTGGATCTCATACTTAATTTGAGTGCTTACAGATTACAAAAAGGAGCGAAAAGCTTTAAAAATAATGGAGCTAGGAAGATTGGACCTCACTGGAGGTAATTCAAAATACTAATTGCTGAAGTACAGATATTCATTTAGCAAGCACAAACTAAGCCAAGTTAAACCTTACGCCTCGCCTTTACCTCCAGCATTGACCTCGGATGCTCCCCCGCTTTTTGATTCTTTTGTTATGATACCCCCCGGACGACTGCCTACAATGTGCATCCAATTCTATATATAAGTGTCACCACATTCAATATTTAGGAAAGTGCAAGTATGGATTGGCATAAAGCTAAAGCCATGTGATGTAACTCTCATAAAAGGAGGTCATCTCGAATCTCAATTATGTTCACTTGATAATTACCTACTATTTGCATAAAACTTGGAGCAAATTCCATTGCCATAGTGAAAAATATGGCATTAACAAATTTTATGATGGTGTAAACAATTGGGATAAGAAATTGTTAATCACCAGAGCCAAAACCATGGTGGGATTTCCCTCCATCTGATGTCCCCTCGTGCAACTCCCTTGGTATAGCGATGCCTGCATCGCTAGGTATACAATTATCTCCAGTCGGAGGCCCTGATGCAGATTTTGGAGTGTAAGTTGTTGACCAAGATCCTCCGTTCGATCCAGCCAAGGCCATTATAACATCTGCCTGATAAATAAAGAGTATAAAACTCATCATGGTTTGTGGAGGGATTACAATTATTGTAACGGTTCAAAACTCAATGAACACAATACAAAAGGTATAAAAAAACCCTTTAAAATCCAATCTACAAAAGAGATGAAGATATTCCTTCAGTGCTAGCTTCACAAATAGGTGCTAAGAAAGAGTTGAGCTTCAGCGTCGTGCATTCTGTACATATATGGATAATTCTGGATATTTCACAGCAAGAAAATTACTCAAGAACCAATCCAGCATCAGAATTATACTCCTATTCTAAAGCACTGAGGGAAAAAGGTAGTTCATGAAAAGTATATCAGTCCCTGATCGTTAGATATGAATAATGATCCTCCAATTAATAGCATCTGTTATTAGAATGTACAATCCAGTCTTGTTTCTTAACTGATTTAAGTGGTTCCTTCCCTAGCTTCCCTGAGACTATGCCCCAGTTTGACATCCATTAAATCAAAATTCTTTTTTTCTCAAACTCATTTTCAACCATATATTCACACAATAAAATATTTGCAAATAAATTCAAAACTTTTTTATACTTTTTAACCACACATTCTCCGAAAAATCACTATTCCAAAACTCATTTTTCCCAAAAAAAAACTCGTTATAATGGATATCAAACAGGGGCTATATTTCACTACTTAACATTTGTTCTTTGACAGCGAGGGGGTTCAGTTACATATAACTCTTTAACATCAGAAAAACGAAAAAAAGAAACCATACTACATATCTGTCCAGTGTCCAGCTAATGCCAATTAAAGTAAAAGGAACGGCATTGGATTCTTTATATGTAGAAATCGTGGCGATTCTAAAAACTTAGCCCTATTCGATAATTCAGAAACTTCTTACTCTCGTTCTTCAAACATCCTGTTGTTTTTCTATGAAAGATCAGCCATAGAAAACCTTGATTCTGTTACAAGACATTTCAAAATGAACTTGGACATGACAAAGATGGGGTGGATTGGCAAATCAACAAGAGTAGAGAAGAATGACATGCAAGAAAAAGTTCTGAGAAATCCAACATCCACAACCTTTTGGCATGCCAAGAAGGTTTAAAACCAACATTCTCAATGATAATTTAAGAAATCTTGCTATCCCTCAAGTTTTCCAATTCATTCTCCCATTTTCAGAGGGGTGAACAAACAAAATCTATAGGACATTTTTTCAGAAAAGAAAGGGAGCAAAAACTAATCCAACCTTACTCCCAAACAAATCCTATCTCCTGCACCCACATTCCATATTGTGAACATGATAAAAGAAGAAAATCCCGTAGTTATGAACTTCCAAATGTTTCTACGAGAATGTCTCGCAAAACTTTTGAAATTTTGACTAGTTGTTCCAAATCATACTTGCTCCTCACAACCCTGGGTTCTTACAGCGTAAGGAAGATTTTTCGGGAAATCTTCAAAAATAAAAATAAAAATTTAAATGACTGTTTAGATCTTAAGGTCAGTGACCATAATCAAAAATCTCTTGCCTTCCAGCTACCATTATGGCGAGCTTTCATCACTAGACATGCTCCTCTGTAGCTTTGCTACACTTCCTGTCCAAGTTCCAACAGTAGAAAGCACAAACTCCTTGAATTATAAACCGTAAAAGGCTTCCTTGATAATGACATCCAACCTCCACTTCGAGGTAATAATACAAATAACTTCCAGAATTAGCATAATACTCATAAGCATAGCTACAATTAAGCTTGATAATAAAGATGCTATAACACTGGATCAGAGCAAGACTAAAGGGTGAATTTTTTCTTCACGTACTAATCAAGTCAAATAAACATGAAAATACTTCTGTTTAAGATAATGGTACAAAAAGCAGTTGATCAGGTATGTATCAGTCAACCGGTTGATCAAAAAAATGCAGAAAGCAGACCTTGTTAGGGTGGACTTTGTCAAAAACATGGGCTTGACCACCATAAAATATAGTCATTTGGCGACTGGCTGATTCTATTCTGTGTTGACTGTCATTAAAAAAAAGACAAATAAAACTCATAAATCTTTTAGCCAACCAAAAAATAGCTCAGGTAAGAAAATTAGAAAAATCACTATTATCATGAATTGACCTGGGTGTAGCAGCAGACGATTCTGGCTCCGGAATGTAAACAGAGGACTTCTGTTTATCAGTACGTATGAGCACTCCTGAAGGTTGTCTCTCGGAAACACCTCCAGTTGCATTGATAGAACTCAAAATTCCAGACCCTTTAATTCCAGTCCTAGATCCTTCATCAGCAGCTGTTCTAGATATGGCAGAAGGACCAGGATTCATATCTTTAAACCTATTTGATGGTGTTTGGTGCCCAAATGGTACAACTTGACCAGCACGTGGAGGATACGGTAATGTCGGCCCAAGACTCATTGGAATAGCTCGATCCCATTTGGAGTTACCGCCACTAGAAGATTGAGATATAAGAGAGGCCGAAATTGGTCTCATTTGATGCATAGCAAAGGATGTTTCCTCATCATGTGGCCGCCTAGGTCGCTCTCCCCCGCTCTGTCGCAGTAGCTGAACTTGAACAGAGAACTCCAATATCAGGATAAAAAATAAACATTTTTAGCATGTTTGGTACCGTGAATTAGAGAGCACTAGATTGTATTTAGAAACAAAGAGAAGCTAATATCTTGTAAATGTGCTGTTTAGTGAAGTCTAATATTTTCCAAACAAGCACTTCAGGAATGAGATTTAAACCAGCACAAGACCACAACATCCCTTTACCTATTTTAAAATAACATGCCGTGAAGGAAAATAATTGGGAAGATGTGAAAATAAACAGAACAAACCTTCATCAAATGTGAGCTCTCAAGTGATTCCGGTCGCACTTGTGGAAATATCTCTTTTGATGACACCATAAAAGAGTCAGAGTTACTTCGTTTAGTTCCTGCAAACCTATTACTTGTATCGGNGTCAGAGTTACTTCGTTTAGTTCCTGCAAACCTATTACTTGTATCGGGTCCTGTAAAGTCGCCTCTTGATCGATAAAATGGTATCCCCTCCAAATGACTGCCAACATGTCTTTCTAGCATAATTGATTAAAAAACTATCAAACTATGAGTTAATCTTCAAGTATCTTCCAGTAATCATTTAAATTCTTGACAGCACTATACTTTCAACAATGGGAAACAAGACATAAAAGGCCGGTGCATATATAGCAATTTCAATCAAAGCAATTCGGAATGAACCCGTACATTTCTATCTCCATCAATGAATTCATACGAAACCAGAGGTCATAACCACCCAATTCATCAAAAGAGTTGCAGAATTGATAGAGCTCAGAAAGTAGACATGTACAAGCATAAAAACATACAAACAATTTGAAAGTGATATTACGACAATACTGAAAATAATAAAAAAATGCTTGTGAAATTCAAACTTTCCAGAGAAATACACAGAGCACATTTATACAACAAAGAA
>CAIGRT010133140.1:0-14518 GCA_903798405.1 Fraxinus platypoda
TAGGTTAAGGAATGAATGGGTCGGACAAAAAGCCATTAAAAAATGAATTAAAAAATTCCTGGATAGCACTGTCACTCGAGCGAAGGGTGAGCGATAGTCGAGCGACATGTTGTCACTCAAGCGAAGGCGAGGCGACAGTGGGTGATGCGGTTTCTGTTTCTGACGCTTGAGTCAAACCTTGGCGATAAGCTAGCGATATTCCCTGCCGTTTTTCCTTCTTTTCCATTCTCAAACCCTAGACCTAATATAACATAAAAATTTTAAACATTATGTCCCTGTTAGGTGACCAAAGACTATATATTGATAGAAATGAATAGTAAATAATATATCTACAAAATATATGGTTAAACCAAATTATAAACTTAAGAAAATCAAACATGCATTCATAAGTAGTAATTGAAGTTCTTATAAGTTGGTCATTTTATAATCGATGTATGATTTACCTCTTACAATATAGATTGGAAGTGGAATTGATTGAAACGATTTTGACTTTTATTTCAATTTTCTCTCCTTTTATCCTAATCCTAATCCTAACTAATATAAAAGAGGCACTTGTTGTGACACTGTTTCTATGGAGTCGTGCTAGTTACTAGTTGCCAATATATTTTTCCCTCCGGTAGCCAATATAATTTTTTCCACTTTGTCCACGAAACGACGTCGATTCCCTGTCATTTGACTTCTTTGCACTTTATGTTTACGTGTGAAAAGGGAAAAACTTGCGTGTCAGAAGTAATTTTTTCTTCTCAGCTACAAGTTTGTCTTCATTTTCCATTTGGCAAGGAACCTGTTTCCTAACTAATATAAAAGAGGCACTTGTTGTGACACTGTTTCTATGGAGTCGTGCTAGTTACTAGTTGCCAATATATTTTTCCCTCTGGTAGCCAATATAATTTTTTCCACTTTGTCCACGAAACGACGTCGATTCCCTGTCATTTGACTTCTTTGCACTTTATGTTTACGTGTGAAAAGGAAAAACTTGCGTGTCAGAAGTAATTTTTTCTTCTCAGCTACAAGTTTGTCTTCATTTTCCATTTGGCAAGGAACCTGTTGTCTTCCATTTAGCAATTTCTCTTTCATTCTAGTTATGGACTTTTGTCTTCCGTTTGGCATTCCCTATTCATTTTTCTCGAACACAAACCCTATATTTGTCTTCTATCGCTCAAAATTTACGTTACTTCTCTTCCGACGCACATCACATTCTTGTTCTCGCACACAAATCGATTTTTGTTTTCCAGTTCGAAAGGCTTCGTTATATTTTTTGTGCATTTTGAAGGATGATCGAAAAGATCGAGGTGACTATAAATCCAATCGACAGTTTAGACGGTAAGATTTATATTTTCTAAGTTTTGAACAGGCTAAACATCAATTACGATTTTTTTTCCTATTTAGTTGTTTTCCTTCTTTTCTATGATATGTTCTTTGTGAAGAGGTATTTTTAATTTGTATGCGAGTTTTAAATTTTTGGGGTTTTATTGAATTTTATTGTTTTTATTAGGTTTTAAACAATTTTTTTTTAATTCTTTTTAATGAAAAGTTATGCAAGCTCTAATTTTTGGAGTTTACTAGATTCTGTTGAAAATAGAGGGTGTGCTTTTTCCTAAAAATTAAATATTGGCTTATTGTATTTTGAATTCATAACAAGGCTTACTTTGTTTTTCAAAAGGTACTCAGAAGCTATTTATAACTTGGACTTTGCAAGAAAACTTTGGGAAAAATAGTGGTGGAATTAGAGGAGTAGAAGTTCGAGCAGCAAGTAATTGAATTTTGTATTTTTTTAGCCTTCTTTAACGGTAATTTCGTCTTGCCTCTGTGGTTGCAACTTGCAGTTCCCCTCCCAGACATGCTAACAATTTTAATATTAAGTTTCAGTATGTCTTTTATTTTGTGAAATTATTTTTTCTTCTTGAACTCATTTTGAACCAAACATGTATTACATTTTTTCTATCAAAAGTTAATAAAAATCTGAATTTAACTAAAACAATGAGGGTTGAGTTCATTATTTGTAATTAACGAAAATATGCTTATTTTATGATTTTAATAATTTATCTTTCGTAATAAATTTATCAATGTGTGTTGTCTAAAAATAAATTGTTTTTATATATGGTAGAACAAAAGTAAGTCACGTACAGTTTGAGCGATTTATTTTCCTTTACTTTTTTAGGATTTTTCGATATTGAAGATTGCAGCTTTGTTCATAGTGCTAGACATTGATCTAAAGATGTGGTAGAGACTGAGCACGTGAACAATGACGGTTATAGTGGCTCATTTGTTCCACTAATAGAAAAAAAAAATACAGAAAAAAGTTGTAGAGAATTGGTTGTCGCGCAACATGAAGTGCAACCAGATTACGAAATGCGGATGAGAAAATGTAGACGTTTGGCTATTTTAAGAGGGAAATCTATTCTGTGAGTGATAAGCCATGTTATTTTTGTTTATGTACAATTTGTATATTATGTAATGTTTGCTGTTATGAAAGGTGAATTTTTCATTATATTTGTGAAGCTATTATATGTTGGTTTATTTTTGGTAAAACTACTTCCTAGACTTGTGATATCTCTATGTTTTGTGCTCTATGTAACAGAAGTCTTTATCCACTATATATTACTTATTCTTTATTTCTCCTTTTTTTGGTACTTGAAGGATGTATTGAAAAAGGATCATCCAGGGATTTACTTAATGCCCATGAACAGCTCTTTGTGCCTAATAATAAAAATGAAACAAATGAAGGTATAACATAGAAAATTTCTTTTTATTTCTGTATTTTAGTTTAAGACGCTAGACGTGTACACTAGCATAAATTAGTTGAATTATCATGAAATACTTGGCTGTAATTTACATTTTTTATTCTATCACGAAGGTGGGATATGGCAATCTAGATTTGCGAAATAATTTTAATTTTTCCTATATTTTTTTCTTTCGTTTTTCCTTTATTTATTTAGTCTTTTATCTATTGTAAAATCGATTGACTATATTTTTGTTGTTGTGGCATGTTGAAGAGTATGGTGGATATCAATTTGGTGCAAGTGACCGTGTAGGTTGCACAAATAATGTTCACAATCAAGCTGGTTCCGAACTTGAAAAAGGTATGTTTACAAATGTTAACCATTTCATTACTTACATTTGTTAACTTTAAATTCTTTACATGATCTTTGTGCACTCGTTATCGTTGAAATATTATTTGCACTTCTCAATATTCATGAAAATTGAATTTAATGTAGTTGATGGATGTAGTTATACCATATCTTCGAGGGCTGGAATCGCCCTTGTTTGTATTTGCACTTCTCAATATTCTCAATATTTGCACAAATGCAAATTTAATGTATTTGCACAAATCGCTCTTGTTTGTAGTCAGATATACCAAATTTAATTGAATTTAATGTAGTGATCGAAAGAAGGACTCGTTGATAGATCTGACTACAAACAAGAGCGATTTCTAACTGATGAAGATATAGAAAATAATGAATATACTTCAACATTTAATCTGCATAGCATTCCAGCTAAATCTCATGTTCTTGCTTAGACAATTATTTGTAAATATTGTGGTGTCAAAAAAATTCAAAGAGAGTAAGGGATTTTGTTGTTCTGATGGCAAAGTTCAATTGTATATGCATCACGCGCCCAATGAATTATATCAATTATTTACATCAAATTTACCCGAAGCATTACAATTCAAAAAAAAAAATTGCAAGAACTTATAACAATTATTTTGCATTGACATCAATTGGTACGATTATGACAAAGATTTATGTAAGATGAATAAATAAATTTATATATTTAGAGTTCAAGGACAAGTTTATCATTATATAAACCCACTTTTACCATCTAATGATAATCCAACCTATTTACTGTTATACTTTTACGATATTGATAATGAATTATATAATCGATTAAACATTTAAGATAAATTTTGTGAATCAACCTTACAAATATCTATTGATATCTTAAGGATTAATTCTTATTTTTGGTTCTTCCGTTCTTTAAGTGATTTTGGCAGTTTGCATACATGTTGAATACAAATACAATGCGATCCTAGTCTGGACCAGAGAGTTTATAACACACCAATTGCTTCACAAGTAGCTTCTGTTTGGGTTGATGAAGATCCATCTACAAACAGCATAGTTCATGGTATAACGATTTATGGTCATTCTAGCACTTCACACAAAGTGCATTATTATTTTGGTTGTTATGATCATCTTCAATACCCGTTCCTTTTTTCTTACGGTGAATCTGGATAGAATGGGGGTATTGCCTGTTCAGTAAAGAGAAATTTGGATATTCTTCTACGCAAGATAACCTTTTAAACATGAAGGATATAAATTCTGCAAGTGAATTGATTTAAAGAGAAAGTTAAGGTTAATAATGTGAAATTTTGTTTTCCATTTATTTTTGTCTTAGAATTTAGTTTGATTATTGTTTTCGTTTTTATGCCTTGTAGTTATGAAGGGAAACAAAAAGTCGCATGTGTCTTCTCTAGAGTATTACTGTTATAAATTACATGTACAAGACTCAGGTAATTGTATCTTGTTTCATGCTGGTAGGCTTTTTCAATAATATGTTCTTGATATGTATGTGAAAATTGAAACTGCTAGATTATATTATTTTCATAATAATTTAAAACAAATACGAGACGAACTTTACTAAGGAATTGTTGATAGTATTGAAATAGATGAAAGTAGAGGCCATAAAATTGGTCGAATGATCATTCTACCATCGTCATTTACTGGAGGACCTAGGGATAATAAAAAAAGATATATGGATGCAATAACACTTGTTCAAAGATATGGTAAACCTGATGTGTTTTGGACAATAACTTATAATCCTAATTGGCCTGAAATAAAGGAAGAACTAAGATATAATGATGAAAAACAAAATAGAAATGATTTGTTTGCAAGGATATTTAAAGCTAAACCAAAAGAACTAAAAAACGATTTGTTTAGAAGGCATCTTCTGGGACCTATTTCTACATACATATACGTAATCAAATTCCAAAAAGAGAGGTTTTCCACACGCTCATTTTTTGTTGATTTTTAAATCGGGATCTAAAGTTACGTCTGTTGCTTTGGTTGATAAAATTGTTTGCTGTGAAATTTCAGACAAAAATCATTACCTCCATTTATATCGTACTATTGTAAGACACATGATGCATGGTCCTTATGGAACATCAAATCCAAATAATGTTTGTATGGAAAGTTAAAAAAAATGCAAAAATAAATACCTGAGAGTATGCAATAACAACTTCACTGGGCAACGATTCATATCCACGATATAGACACTGTAAAGGTAGTCAAAAAATTAAGGCCAGTGGACATTTACTGGATAATAGGTTGGTTGTACCTTATAACCCTAATGCAACAGCTAAGTATGATTATCATATTAATGTAGAAATATGTTCAATTGTTAAAGCTATCAAATATTTATATAAATATGTATACAAAGGAAATGATCGAATTACTTTTTCCACAAACGGCAATGACAAAGATGTTGATATTGATAAAATTTCAAGATATCAAAATGTCAAGTGGATCTCTCCACCTGAAGCGATGTAGAGAATTTATGAATTTGTATTGTCTGAGATGTCACCGTTAGTTGTTTCATTACATTTGCATCTTAAACACCATCAAACAATTACATATAGAGACTTTGATAATTTACAATCAATTATTACTAGAGATCACATACGAAGAACAATATTAACTGAATTCTTTCACACAAATATTAAAAATGAAAAATTTAGAACTCTTTGGTATAGAGAATTTCCTTTTTATTTTGCGTGGGATGCGAACGAACGAATATGGACTCCTAGAAAGAAAAAAAATGTAATTGATAGAATAGTTACAACACTTCTAGCTGAATGTGAAATGTATTACTTCCGTCTTTTGCTAAACTACATTAGACTTCTTTTAAAAAATTAAGAATAGTGAATGGTGTATTGTCATCTATATTTCGGGAAGCACCTTTTTTTCATTGTTTATTAAGTGGACATAATGATCGTGAATTATGTTTAGCAGAAGCAATTGTTTATGAATTGCCCCTTTCATTGCGCAAGTTATTTGCTACCATATTGACCTTGTGTAGTCCTAATAATCCACGTTCCTTATGGTACAAATTTAAAAATTATATGTTCGAAAATTTTATACAGCAGGGTATGTCATTAATTACTGCTGAAATAAAAACATTACAATGTATTAATTCTATATTAGAACCATTAAACAAAAATATAAATGATTACGAATTGGTTTCATTTAAAATCAGCATGGAAGAAGATGACAAATTGGATACCATGATTGTTGAAGAAATGAGAAATAGTTATAATCAAAATAACAATTTTGACACAAGTACTTTGAACAAAGAATAATAGCATGCTTATAATACAATTTTACTTTTTTGTTGATGGATCTGGTGGAACAAACAAAACATATTTTTATAAAACCTCGTAGATATATTTATTGGAATACTTTAAAAACTATACTAAAAAAAACTATTTCCAGAATATTAAGGATTGATGGGAGATTATCATACATTTATTTGTTGAATCCTAATTTCTATTCTAGTGAAACTAACATTTATTTTATTTCGGTGATTTGAACCAACTAACATGTAATCAAAACAATGTACCATAATTTTGTTGTGAAACTTGAAGTTATTACCTTGTGTTTATGTTGTAGGTCATCACTCTCCTAGTCACTCTGATAATTACTCTTGTGGCAAGACATGGTAAATGACTAAATGTTAGTGCCAATGACTAAGCTTTCATGTGCCAAAGGAAAATTGTAGAAAAACATTTTAGGACCAATGTACTACGGAAAAAAAATGAGAAAGCAGCAAAAGAAAAGAATTTTCAAAAAAGCAATACACGGAACATGAAAAACCAATGTTTTGAGAAGAACGCCAAAGACAACATTTATACAATTAAGATTATACTTAAAAAACCAAAATGAGCTCTCAACATGTGGAAGGTTTTTACAATCCGACAGTTGCAATTATATAACTTCTTACAACCTTGTACATAGATCAAATGGGGCCATAATAACATATTTGAATTAGCTAAAGTTTCGAAAATAACAATAAAAAATAGAATACTCTTTCATGTGAACAAATTTCAAAGAAGACAATCCTAAAGTCACATGCTTAATGGAACAAAAACAATAGATGAATACATCTTAGAAATTATAATACGTGTATCCCATAAGAGACCATTTTCAGTCATGAGATAGTAAGCTTTATTTTCATACTTGCTTATTAGTTTCAACTTATAAATTGTGGCACCGAGCATTTCAATAGTCCTAACTCCCTTGATATTGATATGGAAACGAAATATGCTATTAAGACAATTAACACATACCAACAATGTCATAAGAATGACAATTGTCATCCATTGTGCCTATAGCTCCTCTCTGTAGCATAAGAAAAAGGATACTTTTAAGAAATATGCCACAAAGGCAAAATAAATATTGAAGAAATCTATAAATAAACTATACATTTCTCAGTTAATCGATCTAGAATGAGTTCAAAAAGCTTTCTCTTGTGAAAAGAAGGTGAGAAATAGAAAAAACCAAGCATTCAGTTCATGCATGAAATCTCAAAAGAAATAAAGGGCATAGAAGACATCATGTTTAGTTTAGATAACAGTTTAAATTTCTCATTTTAAAGAAAAATCAGTAACGGAACAAGAACTTCAACATTTGGCATTTGCGACCAAAAGAAAATTTGGAGAATTCAAATTTTTGGTTAATGAATTCAACTGTCTCTTATTATCATGAAATCCCATGACATGGTCTTGTATTTCCACCACCTTCGACCTGTCGATTCCACCTCTACCCCAACTCGAAACCACTGCGAAAGCTTGAAGGAAAATAGAGGAAGTGTTCAGAAATCGGGAGCTGATCTTCAATGAAACGAGAAAGGGAAAGGGAACGAGAAACATCTGATTTCTTTGGAAGAGGGAAAAATATGGTCGACTCGTACGGATTCTTCTTTTGAATGGAAGATAAATAAAAGTGAATAGAATAATAGAGAATGAACAGTTAGAAGATATTTTGGAAGGCTAAAAAAGTACCTACAGTAAATGGCTATTGGAAAGATTTAAACTTTTTGTACACTTTGACTTGTTGTACACTCAAAGTGTACATTAATAAGGTGTTTGACACCCATTTTTTGGAGAATAGAATTTTTGGAATAGTGATTGATGGGAGAATGTGTGGTGGAAAAGTTATGAAACGTTTTAGATTTGTGTGTAATATTATTTTATTGGGAGAATATGTGGTTGAAATGAAGAAAGAGAAAAAAGATGAGAGTGAGATGAGAATATGTGTCAAACAAGGGCTAAGTTTGATAAGATTGCTTTGGAATTGAATGGTGGAAAGCAATAAAAGCTTATGCGAAATGAATAGTGTACACCCAGTTTAGCTACAGTATCCATGTGGGTTCATTATCATAAACCTAGATGATAAAAGTTACCTATTCATGCCAGCGCCTTTCTCATCAAGAAGAGGGAGTAGCTCTGTCTATGTAGAGGAGTTCCATGTTAAGGGAATTAGGCGCTTAACTTCGATTTTCCCATCAATCATGAAACATTAGAATAAAACAATAAAGAAGTTAGTCCACAACATGACACTCCATAGAGCTCTTAGTCACTTCTAGGTCAAAAAACTGATTTGGAACACATGTTCTCTAATAAGTATAATTTGTTTTGCATCATTAAAGACCATTTTAAGTTATAAAAGTGTGAGATGGTACCAAGTTGCACTAAAGAGACGCAAAATATAATAAAGGAAAAGTCAATTTCACATATAACCAGAAGCATTAACACCACACTATTAAACTTTTAAAAAAAATTGAAAGTAAACAACAATACAGAAACCAAGATTAGGCCCAATGAGAAGTTAGTTAATCATAGCTGTACATATATCAATTAAGGCCTATATCCATTTTCTTCCATATACGACGTAATTGAAGCAAAACGGAGATCCCCAAAAGGACACGTATAGCAAGACAGTGTACATTTTGGAGTTTGAGATCACCTCTATACTATAAAACTATATTATTTTGTAGGACACTATCTAGCAAAGAAACTGCATAATAGAAGTGATAGCTGCAGTACCTGACTAATCCAGACTGCCAACTTATCAAGATTGCAACAGTGTTGACAGACAAATAAGCTGAACTTCTTTGGGGTAATAAATAACCTATATGACCATAAAAATAATTAATTGGATGAAGCAAATGAACTGTGTAGAAAATCACAGAATTGGAGAACATACAATTTCATCCCACACTGTACCCCTAAATATGTGACTCGAGTAATGTACTTCATTCAAAATAATCACATCCACACGTGAGAACATTACAGATTACAAACTATTTAAAATAAAAACACATCCAATCTCAAGACACCGATTCCATCTTCAAGCGCAGTCTTAAACTAATTCAAAAGCATGCACCACAAATGTATTAGTGGATGCATCAAATACAATATCAGTTATAAAGAACTTGAAGAGTTCTATATGATCGGTGTAATGACGCATTTGCTCTTCGCCACGCTAACAAAAAAATGTATTCCAATTTCATCAATTCTATAAACAAATCAAAACTTTTAATCGCATAAAATAGAAGAGTAAAAATGAAACCTGAAGAAACATGAAGCCTTAGAGAGGGCAAGAGGAGATAGAGAGGTGATGAGTTAGGGATTTAAGGAGTTTCTTTATGTTCTTGATGGATGAAGCCTCTTCTTTTTTAATGTTTGGCATCCACATCGAACACTGACCTTCAACAACAGACACAAAGAAAAATGTTTGTCATTATACCCACAAAATAGTGTCTTCCAATGGAGGGTCCATCATGCAATTAACACCCAAATTTCTGCAAAAAATTACTATATGAGCACTTGAATTGATGATGAGAATTCTAGTATTACAGAAGGAATTCATATAGACCAAAACTTTTTGACTAAATTGCAGTTGTCGTAATATGGGAGACAAGTAAATTTCATATGCATATGCTGGTATTTACCAATGAAATGCCAACGATAAATATTTGGAAGGAGGACAAAGATAATCACATTGCACTCAGGTCTGCTCTGAATTGGACGCTCTCAAGCTGCTTACGGAGGGAGGCATGCTTTAATTTCTCTCGACGAGCAGCAATTTATCCTTGTTTGCACACTTTGAGTAGAGACACGTGTCCATTTGCTTGATTTACTTCTTCATGAATTTTCCTGAGAAAGGAAACAATGAACGGATAAATTTTGTTTCACAAAATGAAGTTCAAAACATAGGCTAAAAATGCATTATTTGCGAACACTTTTTGTTTCTACTCATCGAAAGTTGAATTTTGCTTCAACTCGAAAGTATTATTCACATTATAATTAACATATAATCATGGTCTAAACTAATATTGAACTTAGAATTGAGGATAATACAAAGATGTGTGATGTTAAGCAAAGTTTTTTCCAAGGAAAATGTGGCATCAGCGGAGAGTGATTCGGTTCATTTATATTTGTTCTTTTACCTTTGAGATAATTGAACAACACAAGGAAGAAAAAGAATACAAACCTCCAACGGTACATGTATGTCAACACCTTGAACATTGCGTAAGAAAATAAAAGACATGGGTACTGATAACCTCATCCAAAATGCAACATTCAAGGATGGCAGTTTTGCAAACAGTCACAAAATTTGAGATTGGAAGTAAATCAAACTTGTACCTAATGCCAACAGAACTATATACAGTGTAAAAAAGAAGCAGGAATTTGCAAACGAATGTATATCTTAAGAGTATTATTATATTATATTTATGAAAGAAGGCGGTTTAATCCAAATTTGATTGCAAAGGCTAATCATCTGGATAAGGAAAACATCAAATCCTCCTTCCCTGTTTCCAACTTCTTTTCTCATAGTTGAGCCATTTCAGATAACTCCTTTAAAACTAAATGTAATAAATGGATTATCCACAAATCAATTAGAACTTCAAATAAAATAAATTAATTTCACATTTAATTTTCTTCCTTTTTATATCTCTGCTTTACGGTAAATTGCAGCTAACAGAAGTTTATTTGAGCTTCGATTTTGACATCCCAAGAAGGTAAACTTTGATTCAAAAACATCATAAATGAAACACTTTGTGACAATCAAAAGCATCAAAGAAAGCCAGCTAAGTTTCTTCCAAGTATTATCATATTAAAAAAACAGCAACACCCTTCAGAAGAAGTGGCTATTAGCTAGAATGATTAAATTGCAACCTTAAACTCATTTACAATGAAATTGTTGGCCTGAAGATTGAGATTTCAGTAAATATTTTTTAGTTACATTCTAGGCGAGAAGATTGAGATCCGAGTGAATATTTTTTTAGCTACATGTATTTACCATATTTCCATTTCGTCACATTAGTTTCGCCATTTCAAATTAAAGAAAACAAATATAAGTAACCCTATCTTTCAGATGCTACAATCGACCAAAGATTGATCCAAATCGAGCAGAAGAAGCTCTAATAAAATCCACAAAATTAACATTCCAGAATTCCCCAACTAATTCTTTGAAGCTTACCAGACAGTGAACACCTCAGCTGCTAAAAAAGGTTATCATAATCTTCAACAAAACACGGAGAAGCACTAGCACCACCATGCTGCTGGCCACCGTCAGAAACTCCTTTATCTTCGACAACTGTCGTTAGACCATGTTGAAATTGCGTGGATTGGCCTCCTCAGTGGATATATACATACGAAAAATATCAATTTCATCGACAACTCAACAAATTCACATTCTGGCTAGTAGGTTAACGGAGGTTATAATTCAATACTAAATCGTACCTTTGAGACTCCAGTCTTTTGCCATTTTCGAATTCCCCACCGCAAGCATAGAAAGATTGCGAGGATTTTGTACAAAATTTCTGCAACCTGTGTGAAAAATTAAGATTCTTGGAGTCAGAAAATCAATTCAAAACGAAAATAGGTCTTCTTCTGGGTTGTAAGGGTTGGCACAAAATCGAGAGAAAAGATGTAAAAGAGAAGAAAGTGGACAAAAAAATAATCTGCAAGAGATATTTATTAATGAATAGTAGGAATCTAGTTTGCGAACAGTAAATAACCATCTTAAGTGTGAAATGAAGGGTGCACAAATGAACAGTGAACCCCTCATCCTCTCTTTTAATATAGTAGTGATGGTGATGTTACAAAAAAATAACACATGTAATACAGTGTTATATTTTTTTATAAAACTTGTAACACGAGTGTAACATAACATGTAACACGAGCATAACATAGCGTGTTACACGTCTAACACGAGCATAATGCACTTTGTTATGCACATTCCATTGGTGTCGACGTCAGCATTGTCACGTGTCTCCACCACTACTAGCGATTGTTCGCTGAAATTACGAATCGCAAGTGCACGGTTCGCATTCAAGTAATAAAGTGGGCTTGTGAGTCCGAGTTATCGTTCCCTCAAGGAATATTTACTTTCGATTACATTACTCTAGTCAAATTAATTCTAATAATAAAAACAAACACACAATACGTTTTTGATTTGAAAATAAGGAAAAAATAACTAAAACTCTACAAAATAAGAAAACATAAAAACTTGAAAATTTCGGAGGATAAAGCGGTTGTAATTCATGATTTCACTTGAATGTTGCTTAATTAATTTTTCACAAACAAATTATTTATTTACGATGTTATATTCGATTTTCTGATTTTAGCTAATTACCTCTCTCTATAGAAATTACCCCTAATTGATTGGTTTAACCTACTATATCTCTATATCGATTAAAATACAATCAATAACATTTGGTCTTTGTGAAAATAACTCAATGGATCATCTAGAGTTAGGGGTATATCTTTATCCTCTACAAGAACTTATGGTATTTATTATTTAGTCTAAAATGTACAATATTCTCTCGAACGATGTACAAATCACTAAACACAATCATTTGCATGCCAAATAAATGAATAACATAAAATTTAATAGTAAATACACATGAAAATAAGTATTTTAACATTAAAAAGCAAATGTCAAAATTAATCAAGCTAGGTTAAATGTTCATCATAAATCACAACACAAAAACTTAGCCCATTTTATATATATGGTAAAAAGGGAGAAGATTCATACAATACATTACAAATTTGGAGAAAATAGTCGATTAAATATAAGAGTAAGGATAAAACTCCTTTGTATGTTAGGTTTTTGAAGATGGCAATGGCTTGATCTTGATTTTTCTCAAATATTTTTTTAATGTCTTTGATTGCTTCTTTTTGTGCCTTAGATTTGACCCCCAAAATACCAAGAAAATGAAGAGAAAAAGAAAAAAAAGAAAAAAAAAAAAGAAGGAAGAATGAAGAATGCATGCAAAATGGGTGAATATTTCCCTTTAAAACCCTAAAATGCGCCCTAGAAAAATTGCACAAAGAGCCCTCAAAATTTGGGAAAATAGCAAATAGACCTTAATAAAAGAACATGCGCGCCCATAGTCCATGTTGTGCACATGCCACACATAAATGCTTTGGGTTGAAACAGCCCGTGCACGCTGGCTTGAGCTGTGTGCACTCTACTAATTTTGTACCTTAAGTTCTTATCTAATTGCACGTCGGCTCCTCAACTTTGATCTCGCACATTTTGGTCCCTCAAAATTTGACATTTCTTTCAACTATGTCCCTCATAAATTATATCTGAAGTCCCTCAACTTTGGCACTTCTGCACTTTGGTCCCCAACTTCATATTTGTGTAAGTTTTTTGTCCCTTTTTACTCCATTTTGCCCCATTCTCTTTCCATTTGGGGTTTTAACATATAAAAGCAAAAATTACATAATTATGAATAGAAAATCCACTTACTTAATAAATTTTAAGATCACTCAAGTATCCAATAAGTGTGTGAAAAAACACATATCAACAATTACCATTACCATCATCTCTATGACCACCAATATGCATTATCACACAATCTCATCACTATTAAAAAAACCACAAAATCTGCCATTGTTGGCCTCATCACTTTCAAAGCCACCCTATACCACAATAAAAAATTTATAGGACGAAGTTAACTGCGGTGCTAGATTGTACTAGATTCCTCTTGATGCAAGGATTGTCTTTTCGTGGTCATGATGAATCAAAAAAGTCTTAATAGAGGAAATCTAATTGAGCCACTAGATTGGTATGATGCTCAATGTGAGGAAGTTAAACAAGTGGTGTTCAGAAATGCTCCTGGAAATGACCAAATGATTTCACCAAACATCCAAAAGGACTTGGTTAATTGTTATACCGTAGAGACAACAAGGGCTATTATCAACAAGATAGATGATTTTTTGTTTTTAATTTTGGTTGATGAGGCTCGTGATAATTCCATAAAAGAACAAATGGCGATTGTTGTGAGGCTTGTTGACAAAAGTGGGCTCGTAAAGGAGCGTTTTTGGGCATTACACAGGTCCCTGATACTTGTGCCCAATCACTGATGGATGCCATTGATGCAATGTTATATACGCATGGATTGAGCATATCTAGCCTGAGAGGTCAAGGTTATGATGGAGCTAGCA
>CAIGRT010133143.1:0-12624 GCA_903798405.1 Fraxinus platypoda
CACATAATAGTGACGTGTCAATCATCCACTTGTTGATGTGTAAGTGTGAAATTTGAATTAAAGGCAGGATCACGTGCTACGTGTAATTATGTGAACCATTATGTATATGACTATGTACATGTAGCATTACTCTATGGCAAATGCATTCATAGGACCTATATTTATTTAATTTTCTTGCACTTTTGTAAAAAAACATTAATAACACCCTCTACCTACGAATTTAGGATTGAGGTTTATTGTCACGTGTGTGAATTTTCGTTGAAGGAGTAAAAGATATGAAAATATTTTTAATTTTGTATTATTTAAAGAACAACATTATTTATAATTGATGATAAAGGATACAGTCCATCTTAAATCACCTAATTACAATTAAGACGAGTGACTTTTTACAACTTTAACAAGTTATGTTGAATTAAGGATGTCAATTTGATTCGTTGACTTGGAACGACCCGTGGGTCGACTTGAAAAAAGTCTGAGCCGGCCTAACTCCGAAACTCAATGTTGGGCATTGGTTCGAATCTGAGCTAGCCCGTGAGATAGCACGGTCGCCCATATTACATGCAACTATAGAGCTGTAGTTGCTTGCATGTAGCAGCTGGCTACCGTAGCTGCCGTTGGAAGCCGCAACTGTATGCTACTTGAAACCATGCAACTATGTAGCACAGCTGCCTTTCTTTTATTAAAAGAAAAACAGTAGGCTCGGCTCGAGCAAAAAAAACACTCGGGTCATTTTTTACTCGAGCCATGTCCGAGCCAAGAGCTTCAGCTCGGCTCGCTTACATCCTTATGATGTACATCGCTGATGTTGATGGCTCTAGTGTGAGGGTCCCACTGCCGATATTATTATTTTTTATATTAGTTAAATTATTTTTGATTTTATAATCTCACCACCAAACTTGTTGAGATAAAAAACAAATTCTAGAAGATAAAGCCAATTTAATAATTTCAACTTAAAAACCTCTCCATTTCGTCCCTCACGTTCTCTTAACAAATCGATTTAAATATTCAACTAGTTATACAAATACCAGATCACGAAATCTGAATACATTAGAATTTTCTTTACAACAAGAGGATGCGGCGCCTAGCTATTCCCCAAATCACGCCACCAATCACTCCAGGATTATTCAATTTCAAGATTTTTCAAACCAACAGAAGACCAAAGTTAAACAAAAAAAAAAAAGGGGGAGGATGGAAGGGAAGAAACCAGACAAATTTTATGGTCAACGGCTGCCAATTAGTAGAAAAAATATAGGCTGGATAAGCCCTTTTCATCTAAACGAAAATTTAAAAAAAAATGAAAAGGCTTGATCGAGTTGGAGGAGATATAACACGTCTAGCTTATATAATAAATGCATAGGCTAATATTCAAAATGAAAAAAAAAAAAGAAGAAAATTGTTAGTTATAATTTAATTTTGTTTTTTTTAAAAATCAAAATCCATGCATTTTATTGAAAGACATCACTTATGAAAAGAAAACTAACAACATCTTTTACTATTCAAAGAAATAAAAATCGATAAGAGAATCATATCTACATATATAAGAAGATTATTCGTGCATATGTTTGGGAAAATTAAGTCCCTGTTTGGTACAACTTAAAATTTAGATTTTTATTTAAATCAAAGTCAACAAATCATTTTAACGATATATTTTACGGAATCCACAACTTTTCGAACACAAATTTTATTAATTTTTAAACAAACATGTCTCAAAAGGTTAATTCCTCGTGGAAGATACGATGAATTGCAAAAGTCTTACAAATTAAAATTCAATGGTTTTGATTCTTTCTTTGTTGATACACATTCATAATCCCATCAAAATGGTCAAAACCATGTGAATTATGAAAAGACAAATGATAGCATATTTTACTATTCTAAGAAACAGGGAAAACATACATACAAATATAAGAAGGTCATCCGTGCCTATGTTTGGGAAACATTAAGCCCCATTTGCCGTAGTTAAAATTTAGATTTTCATCTGAATCAAAGTTAACAATTAATTTTAACAACATCTATAACTTTTCAACCACACATTTCATAAATATTTATTAAAATTTGATTTTAATCCCCGCCAAACGAGGGCTAAATGTGATTTATAATTTACTTTTTGAAGTCACACACACTTATTCACTAATCATTTTTATTTTTATTACTATGTAACTTGTAATTTTAATCAAGCATAGGCTATAAATATTTATATATCTTAGGGTAAAATTTCAATGTCTATTGAAATAAAAGAACTTAGATTACTTCTCTTAATGAAATTGATATTTAAATTATAATGTCAAGACTCAACGAGGTATCAGACTTGAAAAGTTCAAACGTACAATTCCGTTTGTCTAAAGATCAAATGAACAATCGAATTTTGAAATTACTATTCTTACACGAGCCACGTCTTGTGCATTAAAAGTAAGAATTCCACATTCATCAAAGATGAAATCATTAAACAAATAGAAGAGCTAGAATTGTCCTTCTAAAACAAAAAAACTCCCAAGAATTATTTACATATGATGAGAATATATATGTATAATTAGTGATATGTGTGTGCGTGTGAAGGATCCGAAAAGAAGACTATAATTTACACATAATTTAAGCACTAATACAGTGTGATTTAACAGTCTGATCTGAATTGTGATTTAAGATAATTAATATTGCACTAATCAATCAAATATTTTCAATGTTTTTATCATAACCCTCATAATTACCAGATCATACTTTCTGTAGTATGATCATTTCTAGTCTGAAGAACATGTCCATGATTCCACCATACCTTCACCCCTTGTGGCCGCGACACTATCCGGCCTCTTTTCACCGTGGAAACTGGGAGAAGAATTAGCCAAGTAACTCATCTTTCCATTCATAGAATTCGTTGGAAAGTGGTAGTAATTTCCACTCACTTGAACTTGATCGCCATTTCTTGGACTAACTGCATATTCATCCAAGCTCCCCATTTTCATATGTGAATAGTTTGAAGGAATTTCTAATGAATCTTGACCTTTTGAGCCGATCATGGCGCCCGAGTTGGAAAGTGGAAATTTCATAGTGGGTTGAAGGAGGGAAGTGAAAAAATTGGAACTTTGAGGAGGGTGAAGAAAAGAAGATGAAGCAGATGAAAGAAATGGTGGTGGCGGCAACGGCGGAGGAGCTGGTGGTGGTTGCATTTTCTGAGGAAACGGCCGGCGAAGATACGGCGGCTGTGCAGTATCGAAAGAGCTAGATCTGACGGCCACGGTGGGTTTACCAAAAAGTTCAATCCTACTTCTCTGGTAGGGTGAGGAAGTGAATGGTGGGGCCGGGATGCCAGTGAATTCCTGCACCATGGCTCTGAAATTGGTGGTATCTGTAGTCAAAACAGTAGTTGGTGCACGCCTAGAAGCTCTCGATCTTTTCTTTGGGTTACGTGCAACTTGATTAAGATCATGATTATGATTATCAGAAGGTCCTGATACAGCAGCTGGTACTGGTGATGCAGAAAGTGTAGGTGATTGAACAGTACTGAAAATGTCCAGAAATGGAGAAGAGGAGAGTATAGGGTTGATGATATTAGTGGATGGGTCAGATCCTAGGGTTTTGGATAAGATCATGTTGGGATTATAAAGAAAGCTCGGATTTTGAAGATGTAAATAATTTGATAGTGAATCAAACATGGCTGTGTGAGTGAGGTTTTGTGGCGGCAGCGGCTGAAGTGGTTGTGATGATAGAGAAATAGGGCCAACCTGGGCTTTTGGGTTACTCGTGAAAGCTGAGATAGAGGTGGCGCGTGAATCGTACTCTTCATCACCACCACTAGATGACTGCAGGCTCCCGCTATTACCAGAATCCATTCCTATTTCTCTCTCTTCTTTTCTAGAGAGAAAGAGAGAGAGAGGGTAAATTCCAGAAAGCAAAAGAAAGAAAAAAAGAACAGACCCAGGAAAGTCGAAAAGGAATATAACGTAAGAGGATACAGATATCTGCAGAGAGATTTTTTGTTGCTTAAAACCATTAAAAGAAGCTGCTAGAAAAAGCCATCATAGAAAGTACCCAAGCTTAAAGGCTATGATCTGCAAAGACAAAAGGTCCCTTTACAGGCTTTGATCAGTAAAAGCGTTTGCGTAAAGGCGATGAAATTGACGGTATCTGAAGAGGGATTTCTCTGTTTGGCAAGAAAGGCTTTGTTCTTGCCTAATATCGGTTCTGGTTGAATTAGGGTTTCCAGAGAAAGGGGGAGAGAGAGAGAGAAGGGGGAGGGTTCTATTTAACCATCGTTCTCTGAAAGAGAGGCGGCTTCAATTCACGTTTCCCCTAAAAAGCTCACAGTGGGGTCGCCATGAGATAGAGAACTAAGTTCGAGAGAGAGAGAGAGGAGAAGATGTCAAAGTGAGAATGGGACTTATGTGGTTTAGATTTGCAGTGTGATACGTGGGAATAAATCCAAGTTAAAGCACAAAATAAAATCTAATAAATAATAAAAATTACAATTTTTTGTGTTGTTTGAGAAGGTGGCTAAAGATAGATTGATGCCTAAGAATCATAAGATCTCAGGTAATAAATGAAAATTAGTAATATTATTAAAGATTTAATTATTTTGAGAACAATTAGAAACGTGGTTAATTACAAATTATTAGCTTGTTTAGGAAGGTGGCTAAAGAATTTCTTTTCATGAGAATGATGAGAGATCTCATTAGCATAGTAATAGACCAAAATTAAAATGAACAATTGTAGTTGTAAAGAAAATAATTGCTTGCATATTCAATTATGTTTTGTTTGTCTTTAGTTCATTTTTTTTTTCGTGATTCAAAATAATCCATGCATTACGAGAAATTAGATTGAATTTTATTTTTTTCGTCTTGCGATACCATGGAAGATACAATTTTTATTTTATTTTTTGAACAATTCACCATAATATATTGATTTATGGGTAATATCCTGAAAAATGGATGCAAATTGTTGACCTCTACGTAGTATTGACAACGTTTAGAATAATATCTAAAAATTTGATATAATAATAATAATAAAGAGAACAAAGTAACAAAAATGTACTCACCAGCCGACCTCAAATTTATCGAGAATAATATTATATTTGTATTTTGAGAAGATATTATACTAGATAATATTCAAAAAGAAAAAGAGAGATAATTGTACAGACAAAAAACCTAAAAACCTTGAGGAAAAAAGAAACTCTAATTACTAGTCTATCTCAAAAGAAGCTTATATATTTCTTTTTCTTTTCCCCTTTTTTTCTAAATCCACTTGCATATAGACAAAAGATTTAGGGAGGAGTGGAATATGAGGGATAAATAGAGAGCCACCATGGTCACGGGCGGACCCACAATGGGGTCATGTGGAGTCAATTGACCATTCAAATTTATTTATTTTTTATTTTTGATTTTTTTTTCCAAAAAGTACTGTANTATTTTTTATTTTTGATTTTTTTTTCCAAAAGTACTGTACTTGACCTTTACCCTTGATTGCTTACGTTTACAGACTACAATTTACTTTATTCTTCAATAATAATAATAATAATAATAAATCTTCCTCAAATCTCCAATTTTAATCTCCATTCTTCAATCAAGTATAGAATTTTTATGTTTGAAATTAAATGATTTAATGTCTATATTTGATTTTCTCTTTTCTTCCTTTACTTTCCTCTCCTTTTCACCCAAATCTGTTCCTCAGCTTTGGGATTTGTGTTGTAATTATCAAGTTGTAATTGGTTTTGAAGATTGTGTTGCTTGGTGTTAAGTGAGAGTAGGTAAAGTATGTAATCTGTAGTGTGTATAGTACCATTGTAAATAGTCCTTGAGGCGCTAAGCAAGGTCAGAAGAAGACGTTCGAGTGCGAATTACTAAAGCGTACGGTCCTTGGAGTGCCTAAGTTTCGCTCGAGCATCCTTAAGGCGCCCGTAATGTGCTTGATTCCACATGAGCGACATTCTGGACGAGAAAATTCTAACTTCCATCATTTTAGGAAAAAAAATGCATGGATGCAAATAGTGCGGTAATTGTAGGCTACAATTGTAGTAGTGTATTGATTTATTTTCATTGATGTTGTGCTAAAAAAATGCATTTGTCACTATCACCTTTCAACATTTTAGTTTATACTTAAGAAATGAGTTTTATTATATGTACATCGAGGTTGATACTCCGGTGTACAGACCCCCTCACAAGAGGGGGCCCATGATCAATAAAAAAATCGTGGACCTCCCTCTTGTGATGGGATCTGTATACCGAGGTATACACTTAGTAAAGTCCTTAAGAAATTTAGGAAAATTTAATAAATCTAACTACAAAGAGAATGTCAAATTAACAAGAAAATATGTATTATAATTATAATGCATTTAAGTATTAAAATTTAGGGCTCGTTTAATTTGTATATAAGTTTTCGATTTTGAGTTCATTTTTAATTTTCTATTTTGAGAGACTGTTTTGAAATTGTTAAGAACGCGTTTGGTTTGTTTTTGAAATTGTTAAAAACGCGTTTAGTTTGTTATTTTGAAAAATTATTTTATGACAATTTTGTTCCATAAAAATTGACCATTAAGTAAAAACAGAATAATTTTATGTTAATATATTATCAAGTAATATATACATTTTAAAGTTGGTAAATTTTAAAATATTTTTTTCTGGTTATAAAAATAAATAATAAATTGAGTTCAAAATATAAAAAATAAAAATTAATAATGTGGATTTAGAATATTTTTATCTGTATTCATTTATATATATTTTTCAGAATTTTTATATAAATCTTGAAGTATTTTTATTTTTCTTGAATTTTTTATAATTTTATTTTTAAAGATTTTTTATTTTTTCAATTTTTTTATTTTTATTTTTATTTTTCCGAATTTCATATTTTTATTTTTTAAAGTTTTTTAATTTCTAAAATATTTTTTGAATAAATATTTATTTAAACGCTCGTTTTTCATGTTTTGAATCTTTTCAAAATCTTCACTGAAAACACTCAAAACGTCAAAAATGAGTTTTGAGTTTTATATATTAAATTTAACATCGTTTTTGAAAACACATTTTTTGAAATACCGATCAAACATGTTTTCAACGTTTTGCAAAAGTGAAAACTTAAGACAGTTTGAAAACAGCAAACCAAACACATCATTATTACTTCAATAGAAGTTTCAAACAGTTTGAACAAATATTGCACTATAGTTGATTCTTCATTTGATATAATGGGAAGATTTATAATTTGTTTTTTTAAATCTCAAGTCTATTTACTTGTACATATATACAAGTCTATCTTACACGTCTATTTAAGCTCTTAAATTTACTTAATATTTGATGGTGATCACCAATTATATTGTGGTGTGTACTAGGGGACTTAAACTGTCTTTAGACCAGATTATTCAAGTTGAGAACGAAGAGCAAGAGTGGGCACAGTCTGGTTCGGTCCGATTTTGAAGGGAACCGAACCAAATATCAACGGAAAACTTAGAAATGGAACTATTAGACCGAATCAACCGATTCCGATTCGATCCGGTCCGATTCTTTATATTAAAAAATTTATAAAAATAAAGTATGAAATTACTTGTCAAATTGAAAATAGACGAAAATAGAGTATGAAACCACTTGTCATTTTTTGTAATCTAACAATACAAAAATCAATTGAATAAGGCAACAAACAAAAATCCACTTCAAAACTCAAGATCAACTTATAAAAGCGAAAAAATGATAAACTATAAAATACAGCATAAATGATAAAATTTCGATCGAAAACTAATTTTTAAGAAAATCCATATAATATTAACCTGATTATCTTTAGTAATTCTCAAGGATCATATTTTTTAAGGCCGGCCACTTTGAAAACAACAAGATATTTGAATTCTTATGAATTATTGAACTAAAAACATATTTTTTTTCCTATTGTGTTGCATTAAAACCATGAATTTATAAAATATTTATAAAATTATTTAGATTTGAATTTCGATTACCCATTAAAAGAAAGAAGAAGAAACGTATGGAAAATGGAATTTTAACATGAGATAACTTTAGGGTCTAGTGTTCAAAGATCTAGTGCATCTTAGTTTAGGCGAAAAGAGAACTTCGAGATAACAAAATTCACTGTTGGTTCTCAAGGCAGTACCAAGAATCGGATCGGAATCGATCGGTTCTCGATATATGATCCCAAAATAAACCTATTTAGAAGAAGAATCGGAGTTTAATCGACCGGTTCTATATCGTTTCGATCCGATTCCACCGATTTAAAAAAAAATGCCTACCCATAGCGAAGAGTAGTGAATTCACCACCACCATCAGAATATATGCTGCATATCATTTGGCACTGAAGTTTGTTAAACTTGTTTCTTGAAGATAGGAAATAAGGCAGAAACATCATTTTACAAAGTAGAAATAGTCATATAAATTTTAGAGTGATCAACAATTAATAACTAATAAAGAAATCCATCAAACACTAGACTCACTAAATGTGCAGAACTGCAGAATTTTAAGCCTGGGCACTATGACGATGGTGGAAACTTTTACCATAAAATATATATATTTTTTGTTCTAGAAATTATTTTTAATTAAAATAATGGTATAATGAGTCACTGACCCACCATTTGAACTACTTACACGTCGATCGAATCATTAATCCGAGGATTTGTCCGAATCGAAGATCGGATCAGATTCGATAACGATTATCATGAAGGACAATCATCCAATCATCCTATAGCACAAGTATAAGACGAAATCTTTTTGTATTTTTCTAAAAAAATTATTATACCATATCTTACTTTATTATTTTCGATTGCAATTTTGGTCTTTTCCGTTTTTAATTGTGAGGTCGATTTTACATCTACGTGTATATTTAATATGCGTGTGTGAGTGCATGTATACGTGTATGGTTCTGGGAGGACTTACCAGCCGACGGGATTGCTTCAAACTTAAAATAATGTAGGAAGAATCAAATTTTGAAGTCAAGTTTACCTAACCCCAATAACTAAATTAATTAAGCAATTCTACTTCTGTTACATCTGTGATTAGACACCACTTAACTTTCTTGAATTAGATTTATTATTGTTTTTAATTTATTTTTTATTTTAAAAAAAGACTCAATTATCAACATATATACTCATACTTTTTGGATTATTATTTGATGGTCAACAAAATATTAGGTTTATTTACTGACTGACTGCGCAGCTTATGTTGACTAGTCAATGTTAAACGTACGTTATACGTTATTGTTAACTGCTTTATAAGTGATACAAAAGTAATACTTAATTATGCGTGAATGTTAATTAATTTATAATTAATACCAGAGAATATATACGTAACAATAAATGTTAAAATCATTTTTTAGTTTCTAATTAAGTAAAATTGGATATTAAGCAGCAAACATGGACTTGAAAAATGAAATGCATTCTTGAATGTGAAATTCTAATTAACTTATAATTAGAATTAATAACACTTAAATGCATATATGAAGAAGAACATTCCAAGTGTAAGAGTTTTTTTTTTATTTTTTATATATGAACAAGAATATTATAATTTCGTTAAAATTGAAACACATAAGTTTTAAGAATTAACTTTGTAACGTGCTTAAATAATTTATTTCAATAACTTCAACCTTGTAACGTGCTTTAATAATTTAATTATTTAAGTGTAGTTCACAATAAATTATAACTCTCGTAATTTATTTCAAAACTTATTTTGAAGCCACTGAAGGGATGTAATTGGACCCAATTAAATTAAGTTTCAATAAATTAATTTTTACTTAATCACTAATCATAATATATTCCACGAAAAAAATTTGAGATTGCATTCTCAATTTAATTGAAATGATTGAAGTTCTATAATCAATCAATGATCATATTATCTGACTTCTCGTTCTTACACATTACCCCCATCGACTAATTCGAATATTCGGAACAAGGTTAAAATGACCAAAATTCTATTTTCCAAATATATATACATGCATTTTCAAATTTCAATTTCTATCTAGCAATTCTATGTGACCACATCACAATATCAATTCGGCAACCAATATCGAATTATTGAGCTCAGATTTAATTGTCCACTAGAAAATCCTTTGAAGTCATGATTGTATCTATTTAAATAGGCGCGGTTTCCATATTTCAAATATATGTTCTTGTCATTATTTCACTTTAATTTATAAGGCACCGAGATATTGAACATCAATTTAATCTCACCCATTGATACCTCAAAGAACTTCAAGTTAATAATCGAAGTTCTTTACTCGCTCAAGATTAATGTCCTACGACCACAATTAAGTGAAATTAAATTCAAGTGGTCAATATCACAAATTAAATTTTATGCGGCCCAATATATTCAAATTATAATGTACTCTCAATCTTACAACGAAAGTAAAATATGAACTCTTACAAAAATTGAGATGATCTTGTCAAAATTAAATGTTCGTTTTTATTACCAACCATGGACTATAAAATTGAGATCGAATTACAAATTCGAAACTTTCATTGATTAACAACCTAAGCACTTGATTTACTTACTTGATCACATTTAATTTATATGCAATAAATTTAAAAAGATTAAAATCTAAATTTGGTTATAATACTTGACAATTCTCGTACATAAATCTTGTTGAATAAGAGAGATAGCACTTCTAACTAGTTTGAAAATAAGCCATGCTTATATTTAAATAATATTTAATTTCAAAAATATGTTTAGACGTATCATGTGAGCAACAACTTATATTACGGTTTATAGAAGTAATTTGACCACAATTTTCATTTTATGGCTTATCAAATTCTATGTCATATGTGGAGAAAAAGGAAAAAGCCACTCATCCAGGTCCAAAAACAGAAAACAAGGAGACAAGATGATGTGTAGGGAAATAATTGAGTGTTGTGTCTGTTTTTTTAAATTGTCCAATCTGACGCCGACACATGTCCTCCCGAATTTAAACCTGATCCTATAGCATTTCTCAAAGATATATTATAAAAGGCATAAGGCATGACAAGACTTGGATATCAAGTTCCAAGAGTCTAGGCGGTCTAGACGGTTTAGGCAAAGTCTAGGCATAAAAAGATACATTTTTCAATTTTTAATATTATTTTAGTTGTTCTTAATCAATAAATAAATTAAGTAATGCATACCTTGAAAGTGTATAGAACATTTATACATATTTTTCATGTTTCCAGCAAAAATATGTCTCAAAATCATAAACACTGCAAATCAATAATGCTTCGTTCATATGCGAAGAAAACTATGTTCATGAGTTTTGGGTTTTTTCTGTGACTTATTCTTTTAAAGTATTAGATGTTGAGCATGTTGTTTGGCTGAACTTCAAATAAAAAAAAATAATAAATAAATTACTGGCCAAACAAAAAGTTGCCCACCTAGACATGCCAAGGCGTAATACAGAGAGATAATATGGATTGTCATTAAAATTAGGGACGAAGCCAAGAATGTTGTCCAGTGCGGACAAAATTTAATAAAAACCGTACTTTGAGTGTTCGACCATGGATATAACGATGATAAAAATATAAAACAATAATCACTTAAAAGAGACAGAAAAATCAAGAGATATGAAGCATTTCAGCCATCCTCATGATATGCAGGTTATAGAAGAGCCAAGCGCAAACTAGCAGCGTATATGCATAGGTTGTAATATACCTGAAGGGAATAAAATTGGCACAATGATGCAAGTGACCCAATGGGCTGAAATATTGGAGGCCCAGTTAACTGAATAATTTGTTTTATTCCTTAGTGCAAAAACGTGTTTGCTGAAAGGATGAAATCGTGTTACAACTTACCTGATTTTTGGACGTCCTGGATGTCGCCATGTGTCGCCTCCACTGCCATTGGATTGGTGGCCATTAGGTGACCCATTTAAAGGGCTCCTAGGGTTGGATCACTGTATACTCTCGAGTTTCTCTCTCGTTTCTGCGTCGTTTCTAGAGACTTCTTCTCCTTCACTGTTGAAATCAAAAATACTATTTTGATTTCTGTTTTTTCTTCACTCATCACTGTAATCTTGTGTGATTTCATTTAGTTGAGTGTTGGTTCTTGTGTGAACCGTGTTGTATTGTGAAAGAGAGATCTCGTTTGTGATTCTAGGGTCGAGTCTGAGTGTCTGCCCTTTGTAATCTCACTTTGGTTGTGATTTGTGCTCTGATAGTAATTGTTCTTCAGTTATTTAAGCATTGAATGATAGATTCTTGACTTGAGGGCTTCGAACATTAAGATGCGTTATTTTCACTTTATTTTTTGTTCAGCTTTTGTTTCTGTTTTAGTATATATTTTTTGTTGATCTTGAGCTAATCTTTGTGAATCTCCTCCCAACATTGGTATCAGAGTTTAAAGGAGGGAGTTCTTGATGCTTGTTTGGCTCGATTCTTGATACTGACTACAAACTTGAGCTGCTCTGCATTTTTCTTGAAACCCTAATTAAAGGGGCTTGGTGAGATCTTTTCAGTTTTTGGTTATCACATTTTCTGTTTAGCTGGATATTGTGTTGGGTGTTCTGAATCTGATTTGGTGTCTGACCTTGTGTGTGGTTATACTACCTGTTTAATTATACTGCCCTATTAGTTACTGCCTTGGTTGATTTTCCGTTGTTTGAGATTACTGCTTTGTTAGGTGTTCTGCCTTGTAAAGTGTATTTAGTTCTGTTTTTTTAAACCTGAATCAAAGACTCCTCGTAATTCCTTTGTCC
>CAIGRT010133144.1:0-18497 GCA_903798405.1 Fraxinus platypoda
TTGTAGAAAGCTTGCAACATAAATTTGAGGTGCATTGAAAGTAAATTGATCATTGATTACTTGAAATCTAAAAATTACAATTGATGAAAAGCAGGAAATTACAATGCATGGTGCAAAGGGCTTGAAATTTTTTTGAAAGACTAATACCTCCTATAATAACCCGCGGAACAAAAATCTAAGTGATAAGAGTAGACGTTTAAATGATGAGGAATCATAGTAAACGTTTATCAATATCATAACTATTTTACAATTGAAATAAACTATTACAATGGAAAGGAAATTACAACTCAAATTTGAACTAATATTTACAATGTGCGGTCGAATTTGGGCAAACTGCGACTACAATTGGGTCAAGAGGTTTAAGTAAAGATGCGGTCCTTGACACCAGATCAAGTATATATATAGTTAGTAAGAAACTTTTTTCTAAGTGTGGAACATGTTAGACCTCTAAAGTCCGACTTTACTCACAATTTTGACAAACAGACCAAGGCAAGGCCGGAAAGTTGCAAGCATTGGATGATCCAAAATCAACGCGGCCAGTCGACATATATATTCATGCCAAAGGAATGAAGCAATATGTAAAAGAAAGTGCAAGAAAGGACAAAGTGCATGGCATTGATATGTACACATTGGCCCCCAAAATGCAATCCATAACCAGACCAAAACTTATAAGTAGTCATCTCATAAGGCCCCTCCACATTTAAAAATTTGGCTTATTCTCTTCAAAGTTAGTCTTTTTCACCCCTACTACACCCCACCACACCCACCTCTACCTCTCTGTATATTTACATATATGAGAGTGTATGTATATTTCTTTACTTTTCTTTTTCTATCATTTTTGTCTGGCTTTTTCACTTCAATCATACCGAGTGTTTTCTCACTTTTTCCTTCACAATGATGGAAGGCGGCTTTCAATTACATTCATTATATAATAACGACTATGATTGCCATCAATTCATTAACCACTAACTCCCTTGTCTATACTTTAAACTATTATGTGCATCATTAGTTCAAAATGCAGAAAATTGTGGACGTAGTAAGCTCTAGGTTATTTTTTCTGCGATACTTGAGGGTTTTGGTGGTCGAAAAATCTTTATGATCGTAATAATTTTTCAAATAGTTTGACATTTATGTCTTTGATCGTCCATGATTATTCACTAGTTTTGAAGTTTTCCATGTAAAATTTTTGTATTGTTAATCTCGATCTATTTTTTTAAACTAGAATATTGTGGATAAATTATGATCAAACTGAACTACACTAATTTCATCCATCGCGAAAGTTATTGGTGTCTAGCATCAAATAATAAGTTCCAATCCATGAAGAGAGTGTGGAATTATTGTCCAAGAAGTTAATAATAGAAAATAAATAATTTATGCCTCTTCTTGGACAATGATAGCTTCTAAATATATAAAGTTTCTTCATTATTGTTTATAATTTAGAAATTAAGCTAATAAATCATTATGAATGGTTGTGAAGATGATGGTGTATACCATGTTTGTCCCCTAAAACCTTAACTCCTTTCGGAATCTAATGAAGTTGTTATGGATCAATTGAAAGTTAGAGGATTGATTACGAGATGGACAAATTGGTTACGAGTTCAAGTTTTGTGTCATCTATTTATAAATCTTTTTCGAAAAACTAAATTCCATAGACTGACGGCATGTTGCCGTCTTTTGTCTGTTAACATAATCTAACAAAAGTGTGCAAAAGTTTAACTCAAACTCAATTGGCGTCGTCGGCGCACCGGGCGAGGTGGTTTTAGAGCATTATTGGAGCAGGTTGAACCTGAACTTAGTTCTGAAGAGACATTGCACAAAATTCGATCTATACATTAATTGACAATCATTTAAGCTATATGCGATTAAATATGAAAGGTGCCAATAAAATGACTATTCCATAGTCTACACTAAATGTGACGAGTGCGAGTGAGGTGACAACAAGACTCCACCTTTATTCCAAACACAAGGGTATATATCGGGATGCTTTGGTTACTTTCATGAAGATTGAAATGAAGCTATGGATTTTTACAATTTGGGCAACGATGATAAATTTACAAAATTCCTTTTAAGTAGCAAATTCGAAAGTGATTAAGAGCCAAAAGAAAACTATAGTCAGACTGTAAGATGATAAGTACTACGTATGTGTAGGGCAATGCATATGATTTTCTTTGGTGAAAATTAATAATCATTCTAGAACTAGATTGATTATACAACAATGACTTTACAAATACTTTTCTGTTTTCACATGAAATCTCAAAATAAGAAAGGTCAAAGTATAAAAAAGAGAAAGTCAAACAAGGTGGCGGCAGCGATAATCTAGTAGTAACCGTCCATGATAATCATGATCAAGGTAAAAAGGGTCCCATTGATGTATCAACGGGCCCATATGCTACATCATCAGCTAGTCTAATGCTCGCTCACCTACCGAATCCTAAGTTTTTCGGGGCTCCATGTCCAATAAAATTCTCGTATTTGTGCAAAACTGCTCAAAAGCAAAGGAAGATTATAGTAATAATCACTTGTACTTAAATAAGCTAAACTTTCTGTGATCTTAACAATATTGGGTTTTCCCAAAATTTTGAGTAAATCGGAGGGGACTTGGAATTTGATCCATTGTTTGTGATCTTGAGTTTAGGTCATCTTTTTCAAGTAGACATATTGCCTGTGAAATTGATGAGGAACTTGGTGTTTTTAATTAATTTTGATCTTCCCGTAATGTGAAATTTTTTGGGATACTAAGAGCTTTCCGAGTATAATTTTGCCAAAAGTGTGAAATTCATTGAGAAAGCAAAACTATTGCGTTTGTGATGTGGATCTATAATTTTCATCAACATTTTATATGTCAAACAGATCAGATTGTATTGAACCTAACACTAGAAGTTAGGAACTCAAGTGGTTAGCTATTGATTTTCTAGAAAAACAAGAAAGACCAAACATATTGATACATCTTGCCTTATATTGTAATGTATTATGCTTGAAATATTAGTGAACACGACGGATCGGGCTAGGGGTGGATTTCATACTTGATTTTGGATGATATGGAATAAATTGCATTAGTGCAATGAACTACAATTTTTGAAAAATGTGTTATCAATTCCTTATATCGGTTGGCATTAGAGTTGAAGGTCTCGTGTTTGAGTCAATACTCGAGCATTCTCATTGAGCGTTTGGATAATGCAAGAGCATGCTAAAATTTGGTGGGCCCAACAGAATGATTTTAGGATTTTAGGCTTGATTTTGGGTGTCATGTGGTGGATTGTACTAGTGCCATAAACTAATAGCTTTTGGGCAATATGCTAAAACTTTCCCATAAAGTGGATGGATAATGCACGAAAATGTTTGAAACGGATTAGGTCCGACGAACTGGACTCGTGGTATATTCCAAGACTTGATTATGAGTGATATAAAGTGGACTGCATCGGTAGCATGAATTGTAACTTTTAGACAAAATGATGAGGTATCACATTGAAATTAACTTGATAATGACATTTCAGATATGTGTAACGAGCTCTACATATAAACAACATGATGTTATGAGCCCAAATTCAAAGAAACATTGTCTATGCATCAAATTCTCATAACATGAGATCGGAAGAATTATTTTGATTTTGTATTCTCTTTTAATTTATGGTGCTTGGAAAAACCAAATAAAATTAAGATGATTCAAAACTAAGCCCCTGTGGATAAAAATCAAATTTTTAGTAGATTTTGATAGAAATTGATGAAATGTATAATTGAAAAGTTGTGGGATCCATAATATATGTAGTTGAAATGAATTGTTGACTTTGACTTAAAATAAAATCTAAATTTTAATCAGTATCAAACATGGGCGGTATATCTTTCATGCTTTTTTGCATTTTCTGTGCATTTTCTACCATTCATCACTCAATTAGGAATAAGAAAAAAAACTTGCTAGTGTGATATTGAAAGAATACTCACATTTTATTTTAGAAACTGAAAAACAACCTAATTAACTAGGAAGAATAGCCGAATAGGTGATGCTTTGATTCCCCTCTTGAACCCTAGAAAATTTCATTAAAAAATTGGTGCTACGTGGCATACTAAGAAGCATTTATTAAATTGATCCGCGTGATCTCCGATGTACCAGATCACACCAACCTCATGAACTTGACAAACCAAACTAGCACAGCATACAAGTACAAACATTGCCACGTCAGCTAAATGCCAGGGTATTATAGGAACTCAACTATTAACGCTAGACAATTTGGATTTGGCCCACAAAATTCTTGAATTGGACCGTTTTCCTTTGACCGGTTTAGCCAATTCTCCTCACAATCCACGAGAAATAAAGAATTTTTTTAAATTTACGTGTAATATTATTTTATGGAATAATGTATGATTAAAAATGAATTTTGAAAAAATAAGGGAAAGCATCGATCTTCATCTTCTAGATGACGTGCTATTTCTTTTTAAAATTTATCGATAATAACATTTGAAGAATTTACATATCCTTTAAAATTCTTGTATTTATCCAAAAATTACAAACCATGTAGAGTTTTTATGATCGTGCCTACAAAAATGTACGTAAAATTGATTTGTAGTCGAAGAAGTCGTGAACAAACCTTCAATCTTACTTCAGAAAAACTTCGACAGTAGAATAATATTTTTGTATACTACAAAATTAATGTTTTTTTTTAACAAACTTCGACTTCGACATTATCAAATTGCTTAAATTAACACATATGAGGTTCGTACATGTATTTTTTTTATTTGAAGTCCTAGTAGTTTTATGGAATTTTTATGGTAAATGATTATTATGAATTATGAAAAGGTAAAATCGTGAACATTATTTATTTTTTCTTTGTTTATTCTCTTTTCTTTGTAAAGAAGGGAAGCAATGAAAATGGATACATCTTGAAGGAAACGAAATTATAATTAGGCAGGGTCCCACCTAAAATCTTTCAACTTAATTACCAGACATAATAGTTTAATTAAATTATTTTTACAAAATAAATACCAAATGTGCTTTTTTGACTTTTCATCCAGTAATACAATTTTTTCCTCATCATCCAATAATTATGCAGGGGCTAAGTAAAAATAATAATAAAAAGAAAAAAAAATATATATATATATATATATTTGAAACATTTCAAATATTAAATAAATTAAATAATATTAATTCTTTATTTTTTTTAAGGTGCCTTTTCTTTTTTCCTATTCTTTGACTGAGTAGTCTGTCTTATTCTTACACGCGAACTACCTTCGTCTCTCCTTTCTCTCTCTCTCTAAAAATTATTTCTTTTTGTTTTCCACGTTTTCTCTCTCTAGTCTTCCACCCGTTGCCGGGAGTTCCTAACCACTGTTTCCGCCGCCGGCAGCTGTTTATATACACCGCCGGAGAAAGACTCAACCGCTCGTTTTCAGTCCATCGCGACATTAACTAAAAAAGGACTCTCCTTTGACTTTTAAGCATCAAGGAAACTGGTAGTATAGGTTTTAGTACGGTGTTTTGCGGTCAATTTTTTCAGATCTGAGGGGAAAAAAGGGCAGGGGTTTAGTACTGTTGAATGTTGGAGGGCGTTTTGGTAATTTAAGAGGTGAGGTGTGGATGGTACTTTACGGCCGTGGAGGCGCATGATAATGAGCCGAGGGAGATGGTGGTGGCGGTGGTGTGGCGGTGACCGTTTCACATGGAATGGCAGATCTTGTTAGCTATGGTAATGCCAACCGTGACATCGAGCAGGTACTTTAGTTCTCTCTTTCTCTCTGAACACTTTCAAAGATTAAAAAAATAAGATCTTTGTGTTAGATTGGTGTTTTTTTATTGCTAAAGGTGAAGAATTTGTAACTTAATTTTTAAAGAATTTGATCATCTGGAAATCGTATCTGTAATTATGCTTTTTTTTCAAGAATTGATGAAACGGTTGATTTGGAAGTTAGAAGAACGAAGTCTTTTTGTTTTGTTAAATTTGATTTGCTGTGATTTTTTAAAACTCTGTGCTATCTTTAGTAAAAACGTTCTTTCATATTTTGTAGTAGCTCATAAAAATGGAATCTTTATACTGGTATTTTTTGGAATTTGCTGTGCCTAATATAATTGAATATTTATTCATTTTTCTCGTATGTTGGAGCTGTGCTTTTTTTTTGGGTACGTATTTCTTAACAAGATGTATGGAATGTTAAATTGGAGTAATTTGAGGTTTAAAACATGCAAGAACCTGTTTCTGGCAGTATTTTCATTTCCTTTGGCATTCAAATACTTCCCCTTTTGGGCTTCACCACTCAGAAAATGAGGAAGGATTGTGAGACGAGGGGGAAGAATTATCACTAATAATTTTATTGCCTAAGATTTATGATACAATACAGTTATCTGGGATTTATAAGAATATGGGCTGCAGCTTTGAATTTCCTAGTGCTTTTGGGGATTTTTACCTGGTTAACAGATATCTGACTAAACAAGTAGATGTATATGTTTAACTGATGTGGTTGAAAGTCACTGTGTGATTGTCTCCAATGCATAGAAATATATGTAATGATTGAGTATTAAACCAATGGAGTTAAACATGGAAATATCATAAACATGTGATATATATCATTATTTATGTTATGATGAAGCAAGTAAGTGCGGACATGTAATATAGACACGAGAAAGAAGCTACATGAACCTACCGACATGAAAAATGGAATGAGTGTAAGACAATTCTCTAAGGGCGGACATGTAATATAGACACGTGCAAGAAGCTCCACGAACCTACCGACATGAAAAATGGAATGAGTGTAAGACAATTCTCTAAGGGCGGACATGTAATATAGACACGTGCAAGAAGCTCCACGAACCTACCAACATGAAAAATGGAACACAATATGTAAGAGAGTTGTCTAAGTTCAATTTAACTTATATACACATGCAAGAAGGTTCATGACCTACCAACATGAAAAATGGAACAAATGTAAGACAATTTCAGTTTAACGTTCAAATGTAAATTTAAATGTATGCAGTGTGGTATTTATACCCTTCTTTATTAATTCCTTGCACCATAGTAATTTTTTTTTTTTTGGTTGTACATTGTAATTAGTCCCTCCGTCCCGTTTATATAGACCGATTTTCCTTATTTTCTTTTCTTTATGTAGTCGTGTTTCTTTATTGAGAAAATATTTGTTTTGTTCGTTTACTAATATACCCTCATTTAATTTGTCTAGTTATAACCAATTCCTCGCACTTAATCTTGAAATTGTACATATTTTAATTTACCTTCTTGGAATTATCCAACTACATACACACATTCCCACCTCTTCTTCGAAACATGGACAAAACACATTATTTACTACAAGTTGTTGGTAAGTAAATAAGGGTAAATTAGGAAAATTCTTTGCAAAAATTGCTTTTTCAATGATATTAAATAAAATTTCTTAATTTGTGTGAAAAATAAAATCAGCCTATATAAGTGGGACGAAGTGAGTATTACATTAGCAACTGTTTGTTTAACAAATATTTACAGTAGTTCTCAAGGTTAGTTGGAAAAACAAATGCAATTCTTTAACATTACAAAATCTCTCTATAGAAGTTCATAGAAAACGTTGCATCGAAAAAAATTGAAGTAGTTGCTCTGGTTCATACATTGCATTTACTTATTCAGCAACATGGTAAAAACAAGACTACAAAAATAGGGAGAACATTAAGAGTTTGAGTGACATAAATTTTCATCCCTCTACAAGTTCCCTTATATCCTACTATCTTTAACAAAATGCATATGATCGCATCCCTTATAAAAATATATTCACTTTAGTGTTTTTCATTTGCTTTTTATGTGATATTATGCCTTCTTTTACTATTTAAGAAAAACACCTATTCTCTATAATTTGGTCACATGTTTAAGAAAGTGTCTTGCATTGGTCGGATAAGAGTTTGATGACTGTCTAAAATAAAACTTGTATTTGTCATCAAGTTATGGATAAAGGAGTACCACATTAATGCCTGAAGATGTCCAGACGCATCTGTGCCGTCACGTCATTATTGTTCTGAAAATGTTTACACTTCTTATTAGAGATGGCTTCTCAATCTATTTAGCTGTTTAAACTTATATAGCCCCCGTTTGACATCCATTTTTTATCTCATTCTCATTTTCATTTTTCTACGGTACTCATTTCTAACCACACATTCTTCAAATAAAATAATATTACACATAAACCCAAAAATTCTTCTTACTTTTTAACCACACATTCTTTACATCAATCACTATTCAAAAACTCATTATTCAAAAGAATGGGTGTCAAACACCCCCATAATGTTATTTTTTTTTCTGAAACTGGGTCATTCTCTATAAATCATCTTATGTTTACAGCAGTAAATACCGGTTGAAATTTGGGGTTCCATCTTGAAAGATCAACCTTATTAAGAGGAGTAGTCCAAACTTTTATAAATTGATCTATGTTTTCATCTTTATTCGATTTGGGATTTTATCCCTTAACATGCCCCCTCAAAATGGTGGCTCGTTTGAGCATACCAATCTTGAAATCCATGTGCTCAATTTTTTTGAGTCTTAATCGAATCGAATTGCTCGTTAGAGCTTAACGGGCTTTGATACCATGTTGAAATTTGGCGTTCCACCTTATTAAGAGGAGTAGTCTAAACTCTTATAAATTGGTCTATATTTTTATCTTTATTCGATGTGAGATTTTATCCCTCAACAATACCCCTATTAGTGACTGATCTCCTATTACCATTTGCAGGCATTGATTGCTCTAAAAAAGGGTGCTCAGCTACTTAAATATGGTCGTAAAGGAAAGCCTAAAGTTTACCCGTTTAGACTCTCTAATGTAAGTTCAATATACTTTATGCATAATCAGGACTTACCCGTTTATTTAGTTGTGTAAAGATCTCCTGGGAAAGGGATAAAGATGTTTTTTCGTAAACAGAACATATAGGTGCTTGAGATGATATTATCCATGCAGTCCTTATTAATATTACGTTGTAATTTTTTTCCTTTTTCTTTTGCTTTACTAGCATTTTATTGTTCTCTTGTGATGCAAGTTATAATCTCTATACCCATCATTTTCTCACAACATAGGTGAGAGTTGATATAACAGTTTATTTTATTTTTTTAAAAAAATCTAATAAGAAATATAAGCATTTATTGAAATAGTTCTTGTGGTGGATTATGCTTTTATATCACAATAAGTTGGCAGGGTGATAGTTTCATGCCAACACTGTGATTATAAAAGGGAAAGACACCTCTCTCCTCTTGATATTAACATCTTGTCTTTATTTCTGATTACTAGGAGTGGATTGGTGCTTCAATACTCAAGTTTGATGTAATATTTGAAATATGTTACCGTATGCTTCGACCATTAATACTCAGATACTCATTTTATGGGAAGAAACCATCCGTATATTTCCTGTCAACTGGATTTGGAGTCTTCCAAATTTCTGGCATACAAAATACTTGCCCTTTTTTTTTTTTTTGGTGATCCTCTGAGATATTCTATGCCGTCACAATATTCATGCTTTGTAGGTCTGATAGTGGCTGTGTTTTCGTTTGGCATCTTATAAATTGATCGAACAAAACAGATTGTAGATCTCTTAAGTATCTATCTCTATATAATGTAAAAGTAATGGCCAAGTTACTACAGTAATTGGGAAGTTTAATAAATTGTGAATGAAAATAAAATGACAGTCGGGTTAGATTGAAAAGGATGGAAGATTCGTTTTAGTGCTTGCTCTTCTCAACAGACTAAACTGGATTTTTTTGAATGTTTTTGTTTCTGATAGGAAGATCGTCTGTCACAGCCTTGTGAATATTTATCACAGAGTGATTGGTTTGCAAAGGAAGAATTAATAATTTCTGTGTTTTGCATTAAGAATGTATATAAAGAAGTTATGCTTTTGTTGGAGCTTCTTTCCAATTACAATCTGTAATACTTTCTATAGTAAGATAGAATTTGGTGGCCGTCAATGGTCATTAGAATTCATGATGTTTTGAATATCCATCATTTTGAAAGGTATATGTAATATCTAATTGAGTCGCTACTCCTTTCTATTAACCATCAGTCCTTAATTTAGCATATTGTCACGACTTCTCGAACTATTTTCAGTTTCACATTTATTTTGTTTCTCCAACATGCTAAAAGTTGATTTAATGTTAATATTGCAGGACGAAACATCTTTAATTTGGATTTCTAGTAGTGGTGAAAGAAGTTTAAAGTTAGCTTCAGTTTCAAGAATTATCCCTGGACAGAGAACCGTGAGACTTTGAAGACCTTATTTCATGTTCCTAATTCATTTTAGGACAATTTTGACAGTTTGTAACTATTCCTCAACTTCTTTTTGTATGTTTCTAGGCTGTTTTTCAAAGATATCTGCGCCCTGAAAAGGACTATTTATCCTTCTCCCTCATATACAACAATGGGAAAAGATCGCTTGATCTGGTTGGTGATTGATTGATTTCTGTTATTAAATAAATATTGCATTTTCTCTGTAATTTTATGAAGTTATGCCTATGCTTTGTTGTATAATTAGATCTGCAAAGACAAAGTTGAGGCAGAGATCTGGATAGCTGGCCTTAAGGCTTTAATATCACTGGGACAAGCTGGACGCTCAAAAATTGATGGATGGAATGATGGAGGGCTCTATTTTGATGTAAGTATTGCAACCTTGCATTATCTATCGGCTAATCATGGAGTTTATCCTTTCTTTAGGGATCATACATTGAAATAAGATGCTGTAATTTGCTTGATTAGATAACTAGGTTAGTTATAAAGGTCAGGTTTGCCAATTTTTTTGTTTTGCTTTCACACAAGTGATTTCCAGTCTTACAACACTAAAACTTGGAGATGAGTATAAAAAGCCTTTTGGGATATTTTGATTTCCTTAGGATATCTTTTAGTGAAAATCATGGTGTCCTTTTTAGCTTGAGAAAATCTTACATATAAAAAAAAAAAAGAGTGATTTTGGCAATCCCAATTTGTTTGGTCGCATATCCTGAAACAGGCAGAATGGCGTGAATGATTTTAGTCCTTATTGGCTTTTTGACACATCTTTAACTGCTACTGGTCTTGGAGTTTGCAATCGATCAGTGGACAAGTAAGCCTTCATTTGGAAAGAATTTATAAATGATTAAATTTATAAATAGATAGAAATGAGTGGTGGATAAGTGGATACTACTTGTGAGTCCATTGGAATGTGTGGTTGAAAATGAAGTTTGACCATTTACACATTGATTTATAAAGTTGCCAAACGGTTCTTAATATGTAGAATGAGCAAATTATGTTTGTGATGGTCTTGGTGATGTTAAAACACATCTATATGGATATTGTCTCTGTTATATCAAAACATTACTATCATGTTTAACTTGTGATTCCTAATGAAATGATACCAGGATAACAGAGATTTAACATCAAATAGTCCAAGCAACAGTTCTGTGAGTGCTACACGAGAGGTTAGCTCTCCGGAGGTTTCGATCAAGTCAAACATAAACCCTTCTCCGAACAGTTATCGCACAGATAATTCGGTGCATTCAGAAAGTTCACATGTAGCTTTGGATCAAACAAACATGCAGGTGAAAGGATCTGGTTCAGATGCATTTCGAGTGAGTGTTTCTAGTGCTCCTAGTACTTCAAGTCATGGTTCTGCACAGGATGATTGCGATGCTTTAGGGGATGTATACATATGGGGTGAGGTTATATGTGATAATGTTGTCAAGGTTGGGCCAGAGAAGAATGCTAGTTCTGTGAGTACTAGAGCTGATATGCTTCTTCCCAGGCCGTTAGAATCTGACATTGTTCTGGATGTCCATCATATCGCCTGTGGGGTTAGGCATGCTGCATTAGTCACCAGGCAAGGTGAAGTCTTTAGTTGGGGTGAAGAATCTGGTGGGCGGCTTGGCCATGGAGTTGGGAAAGATGTTACTCAACCACGTCTTGTGGAATCTTTATCCTTGTGCAGCATTGATTTTGTGGCATGTGGAGAGTATCACAGTTGCGCTGTTACGATGGCTGGTGAACTTTATACATGGGGAGATGGGACACATAATGCTGGCCTCTTGGGTCATGGAACTGATATCAGTCACTGGATACCAAAGAGAATTTCAGGTCCTCTTGAGGGACTTCAAGTTTCAATGGTTACTTGTGGTCCATGGCACACTGCCTTGATAACATCAACTGGACAACTCTTTACATTTGGGGATGGAACCTTTGGTGTTTTAGGCCATGGTAATCGGGAAAACGTCTCGTACCCGAGGGAGGTTGACTCTCTTTCAGGGTTGAGGACTATTGCCGTTGCTTGTGGAGTGTGGCATACTGCTGCTGTGGTTGAAGTTATTGTAACACAGTCTAGTGCCAGTGTTTCATCTGGAAAATTATTCACATGGGGTGATGGTGATAAAAACCGTCTTGGACATGGTGACAAAGAACCTCGACTGAAACCTACCTGTGTACCTGCACTTATAGATTACAATTTTCACAAAATTGCCTGTGGACATAGTTTAACTGTGGGCCTGACTACATCCGGGCATGTTTTCACAATGGGAAGTACAGTCTATGGTCAGCTTGGAAATCCTCATTCTGATGGAAAGCTACCTTGCTTGGTAGAATACAAGCTTGCTGGTGAATCTATTGAAGAAATTGCTTGTGGTGCATATCACGTGACTGTCTTAACATCCAAAAATGAGGTCTACACGTGGGGAAAAGGAGCCAATGGGAGGTTGGGCCACGGAGATATAGAAGACCGGAAAACACCAACACTAGTTGAAGCTTTAAAGGATAGACATGTTAAATATATTGCGTGTGGTTCAAATTTCACAGCTGCTATATGTCTTCATAAATGGGTTTCAGGTGCTGAGCAGTCTCAGTGCTCAGCTTGTAGACAGGCTTTTGGCTTCACGAGAAAGAGGCATAATTGTTATAATTGTGGACTAGTACACTGTCATGCTTGCAGTTCGAGAAAAGCACTGCGGGCTGCATTGGCACCAAATCCCAGCAAACCATATCGTGTTTGTGATGCCTGTTCTGCTAAATTAAGTAAATTGGCAGAAGCTGGAGTCAATAGCCGGAAAAATGCTGTACCGCGCCTTTCTGGTGAAAATAAGGACCGGTTGGACAAGGCTGATCTGCGATTAGCCAAGTCAGGAATGCCATCCAATTTTGATTTGATTAAACAGTTAGATACAAAAGCAGCTAAACAAGGAAAGAAATCGGATACATTCTCTCTAGGCCGTTCCACTCAAGTGCCTACTCTGTTACAGCTAAGAGATGCTGTAATGTATGCAGCTGTAGATGCGCGTCGAACAGTTCCAAAACCAGTTCATGCACCATCTAGTGTTAGTTCAAGGTCTGTGTCCCCCTTCTCAAGAAAATCTAGCCCTCCACGATCTGCAACACCAGTCCCTACAACTTCAGGACTTTCTTTTTCCAAAAGCATTACAGAGAGTTTGAAGAAGACGAATGAACTTTTGAATCAAGAAGTACATAAATTACGTGTGCAGGTACATCCCAAATTTCAATCTTTGTTTCCCCGTTCAGCTTTAGTTTCTCAAAGTTAAATCTTTTTTATTTTGATGATAGGTCGAGAGCCTTAGAAATCAATGTGAACTGCAAGAATTGGATATCCAGAAATCAGCAAAGAAAGCTCAGGAAGCAATGGCATTAGCTGCAGAGGAATCTGCTAAATGTAAAGCTGCAAAAGAAGTGATAAAGTCTCTTACTGCACAGGTGAGGTTAAGCTTTAGATTTGTATTGACAACTCTTGAATTGAAAAACACCTCTGTGAGCAAAAGTGTTCTTGTGCTGCTGAATGTATATTTGATTGTTCTGTTATCAGAAGTTAGCTCTTGTATCTTTCTAATTTTTTCTATTGTTGGTAAGATAAAGGTCAATTATTGCCTAAACAATATGCTCTATTGACTTCTCTAGTTTTCTCAATTTTTAGCTCAAAGATATGGCAGAAAGGTTGCCACCGGGGGCTTATGATTCTGAAAGCATCAAAGTGGCTTACCTACCAAACGGTGTGGAACCAAATGGCATACGCTATCCTGGTGCAAATGGAGAAGGAAATTCAAGATCTGATACGATCAATAGCTCATACACGGCCTCCCACCTTGGAATTGATTCCACTACAGTAAATAGAATGAGCAATGAAATTAACTCGGGTGCTCAGGGACTTGGATTTTCAGCTACCAATGGGATGAACGAACGCTCGGATGTCAGAATTCCTAATGGTGGCGAAGATGTTCAGGCTTACAGGAATAGCGCTGAAAGTGTGAACACTAAAGAATCTGTGCCTCCAGATGGTGAAAATGCCTTAAAATCAAGAAACTCGATGGTTCCTGGTAATGCTAGTCAAATTGAGGCTGAGTGGATTGAGCAGTATGAATCTGGTGTGTATATAACACTTGTAGCCCTTAGAGATGGAACTAGGGATCTCAAACGTGTCCGCTTCAGGTATCCGGCATTGTCATTTTTATTATACTGTTAATATTTTATTTTTTTTCTATAAAAAAAATGTGCATATATTGGTGTGAACTGTGTGATGTGAATAAGAATTAACTTTGGTATCTTCTTTCTTCTATATGCAGCCGAAGAAGATTTGGGGAGCACCAAGCGGAGACTTGGTGGTCAGAGAATCGTGAAAAAGTTTACGAAAGATACAATGTTCGCGGATCAGACAAGTCATCGGTTTCTGGCCAGGATACGCGACGGTTCGATGGAGCTGTTTCACCATCTTCCCAAATTTAGGTACAAAGGAAAGATCAATTCTCCATTTATGCTAATGCAGGCTCTCATAGTGATGGAGGAAGTAGACACCCTTCTATTTTTTGCCCTTTCCCCCATTTTTCTTATCCCCTTTTCTTTAAATCTATCTTCTTCTATTTATTTCTTGGGGAATCCATTGTTTTTGTTACTTATCGTATTGTCGTGTATATAGACATGTCGATTATTATATGCTAGAAAGCTTTTGTGCCCCGTTTTATTACCCATTTTCTGCTTATACATCGGGGTATTTGGTATCACTTAGCATGATTTTTCAATAGTTATCAATATTATCTAGTTCAGCGTATCAAACATGCAAATAGTTTTTGGAAAATGCTATGGGTGTACACCCATAGGGGTGTCCATAATGGACACCCGGGGCGCCTATCGCTAAGGCGCCTCACCAATAGTGGGGGCGCCGTGGACACAAGTGTACCCATAGCACAACCCATAGTTTTTCGACAAGTTACACATCAATCGGATGACTGGCGATTGTTACATCATGGAAAAGATTGAATGTTGATGTGTTATTGTGTTCGTGTGGATTATGCGTAACTCGTAATTGGGTAGTTATGTGAACTTTGGATCTTTGTCTACTCTGACGTCACGATGTTAATTCATTTAATTATATCCACGTATTCAGAAACTACTTAAATAAACGACGACTTAGTAACTATTTTTTCTCAATTAACTGTAATTTTTTATGTTACAGAAAGCTGACCTTGTGATGTAAACTACATAACAGAATTTCATAGTAATTAAATACTAATCATAAGATGAGCATGCTAAAACGAGATTACGATATTATTAAGTAGATAACTGTTACAACAATGGAATGCCAAACAAATTAATATTCTTTATTGCAATGTCCATTAATGCATAAATCTAATTAACAATTAAGCATGCAATTAATGATGTATTAAGCCAGCCATATTCGAAGAGAGTTGCACGCTTTGACTAATTTAATTAAGAATGTTTTGAGTTATATGGGTGATTTTGGCAGCACTTTTAAAAAGTTACTTCCCAAATTAAGGGTTCATTTGACATGATTTTTAAAAAGTTAAAAATGAGTTTTTGAAATTTAAAAGTGCTCTTGAAATCGTTTGATTAATTTTATAAAAGTATTTTTTTAGTTAAAAAAGCTTCTAGGGGAAGTTGAAATGGAATTTTTTCTAAAAGCTTTTCTGAAAGAGGAAAATCTGTTAATTTCCAAACGACTTCATCATATGCTCTTCAAAAAAAAATAAAATAAAAAAGAGCAAAATGAGAAATCTTACTAAATTGTCCTTAAGAAATTACTTTTGAACACGTTTAAATAATTTTTTGGAATTGTACCGTCGGCTAGAAGGATTTTTAGAAGAAGTTGGCCAAAATGTAAATTATGATTTAGATTTCCAAAATGTCTAAAAAACTTTCTAATGGAGATATGCAAATATTACATTTTTTGGCAGAAAATGCAAAAATGATGTAAATTTACATATTTTTTACATCCATGAGATAAAAAATGGATTTAGATTTTTTTATTGGAGCAGAATTTAAATTTAGATCCACCGTAATGCAAATGAGGATGCAAAAGTGATTTTAGAGATATCAATTTACACCCAATTTTACATCACGATTAGAGATATTTTAATGTAGTTTATTCATAAAGTTCTACAAGAAGCAAAAGTAAAAGTAAAACCCCGTCAAAGGGGCCAAAAATACTTGTGAAGCTTGAAACCTTTTCTTTTCTCTATTTTCAAGAATTTAAGAAGTTAAAATAAGTAAGGTGAGATTATCAAAGTGATAGTAAAAGTAAGCAAAAAAGTAATTATTCAAACATATTCCTAGACTACTTTATTCATTGATTTATTTTCTACTTGGAGGTTAGATCCTATGCTGCTCACAATTCATAATAAACCGGTAGATGTCAGCGTCTAATCCTTGAACGAGTAGGTAAATGTCGTATGATAATTAAATATTTGTCGAGTGAACCTGTCAAGTGTGAAGAGGCACGAGATTCTCTTTAATAATCAGCAAAAAAGAATAAAATAGAAACTCATCGAGCAGGTGCAACATTTTTTAGTATTTCAGTAATGCAGAAAATGACAGTTTTTTTATTATTATTATTTTTTCATGTAACTGTGAAATCGAGGTCTGTCGACAGTGACTCATACTTGTCAATCGAGTCATATTAGAACAATTAGCTTTACGAGCTCGGATTGGTCCACAGCAAACCCGACTTATCATGTTTCTTTATGGCTCGACAACTTAATGATACTCCTAGCATGTTTGGCTTAGCATTTGGTGATGTAGACCAACGGTTTCTTGAATGCATTTGGTGATTTAAACCAACGGTTTCTTGAATTTCCCTCCAATAATAGAAATTTGGTTCAATTTCTGTACCAAACTTTGACATTATGCTCATTTATATATTTCTATTTCCATTTTCCCAGTTGACTTGAAAGAAAGACAGTTTAACACTACATTTCAAACATTCAAATTAATCTACGATCTCATTTATTAATTTGTTTTGATTTTTCTTAAAATCAATGGACTTTTAATTTGATAACTCGGTTTAATACTTATTCGAGGTTTTTCAAACACAAGTTTACCATCTTAAAATTCCGTCAAGGAATTATATCTATATTCGCATATAGATAGCGTTCTTGGATCGCTACAAAGGGCGATGCTAATACAAATATTTGCATTCCAATAGCTTCTCAAAAAAACACCTGAAAGAAGACACATCTAAAACTTCCAAGTGACAGTACTTTTGCTATACATGCAACTATACTTCTTCAAGGCGACCCTTGCCAGCCCTGCAATCCAATGTCATTGTGCTGCCGTGAAGGACCCGAAGGTGGCGCAGGCATTCCTTTCGGCAAAAACCCGTAGAAGTTACCAGAGGAAGCGGAAGATTTAGGCTTAACCTTAAGAAATAGTGTATGCCTAGCACTGTGAACTTGATCAACCTGCTGAAATATTAGTAAAAACACTAGCAATAACAGCATAGTGGGAATTACTAGAGGCTTTTTAGCCATTACAGAAGAAGACTAATAAGTTTTGAGAAGAAAGAGAATTGAGAAATGTTATATAGAGAGAGAAAAAGAAGGGAGTGAGAGTGCATGAGCAGGTGCCAAGGTTTGAAATAATATAGAGTGTGATGTATGGCGTTGAAATTATACTATATATAGCATTAGTTGGTGAAAGGGTTTCTTGTTTTGACCTTGTCTGATATATGTAAGCTTTTGCCAGCATGACGGCAAGCATGGCTAACTGGTATATTTCTATATGTCTAGTACAAGAGTGCATCAAAGTGTTCGGAGAGATATAGGTCGCAATAATATTTTTAAGTATATTAAGCAATGATTCGTCTTAATTTAAACTTGGAGCTCTCGCATAAGGTGCAGCAATCTCCGTATAAGTATTAGTATGTTGAGCAATGATCAAATAGTATGATGGTAACAAGGATTTGATAATATTACAACACATATGGTTAAGCTTTTAAGTAGTTGCTTCTATCCTTTTTGGATACTAATTAATAAGCGTCTACAATTTTAATTAACGAAGAAAAAAAATTATTTATTGTACTGTTTACTTTTGACACTACAGATTAAACATGTTCTAAAATGTTCGTGAAATACAAAACCGGCCAATGGATAGGGAAATGTGATGCCTTAAATACCACATTCTTGTTATAGAGTCATCACACTCGAGCTGAATTCAATAGTTAAAAAGTAGTTTTTCTTCCTTTTTTATCTTTTTGTGCGTGAGATCACGCCTATATGTTGGGGGGGGGGGGGGGGGGGGGG
>CAIGRT010133144.1:18507-37006 GCA_903798405.1 Fraxinus platypoda
GGAATTGAATAGGTTTTACGAACATTTATCCTGATATATTTCTTGTATCGATCATGTTCCATTGTAGGTCAATTAGTTATACTACTATTTCACATAAGTTTTTAGAAATCTTTTCAGCCTCCTGGGACAAGTTTTGACATGAAAACATGCATTAATTTACTTTTTTTTTTTTATTTTAAATGTTTTGACATGGTAAACATATTATATTTCTTTATCATGAGTACGACACTTGCACAAGTTTTCATAAGTAGGTAGTTTTGATCCCAAGTCTTTTATCTAGTTTTAATACTATGTTGTTCGAAAACCTAACTATGACAAAAAACCTGCTCTAAAAAAATATCACTCAAGATAGAAGTCCACGCATGACATGAATAACCATACATGGACTTGGAGAACTATTGTTACGCTTTGCCACGTTCGCTGAAGCCACGTGGCATCCCACGTGGAGTGCATGGGACCTACGAAAGTCCACTATTTCTGGAGCTCCAAAGCCCACTTTCACCGAAACTGTCCTATGTGCATGGCCCTTACTGAAGTTCACTTTCACCGAAGTTGTCACATGTGAAGAGGCTCTGTCGAAGCCCGCTTTCACTGAAGTTGTCCCGTGTGAAGAGGCTCTGTCGAAGCCCACTTTCAACGAAGCGGTCCCGTGTGAAAAAGCTCTGTTGAAACTCACTTTCACCGAAGCGGTCCCGTGTGAAAAAGCTCTGTTGAAACTCACTTTCACCGAAGCGGTCCCGTGTGAAGAGGCTCTGTCGAAGCCCCTCTGCCAAAGTCTCAATCACGATAAGTGATGACCGGCATTTGAAGATCCTGAATTCATGAAATCTTGTTGGAATGATTGACTTGACTTTTGTAATGAGGAATATGTCGAAGTCTTGTCAACATAGGTTATAGGGTGACTGCCATTTTTTGGAAGCATTTAATGCGCCATAGGATAGTTGGGTCAAAATTGATACCTAGGATAAAATGCTTCAGTTAAGGAAATAAGGTCACGTGTCATCTCATCCAATGGTCACCATTTCACATGTAACACAATAAACATTCTCTCCTTTGTGTCATTTGGGAGTAATGCTAATATATCAACTATAAGCTATTATTCTCTCCTTTTGAGTTTGATCTTTTGTTGCTAAAGTTAGATGTTTGATCTTCATCTTTAGTTTGGTTTTTTGTTGATCGTTCATTAACGTACAATTTCGCTCATATGTCTTGTCGGAGACTAAAAATATTTGTCTCGTGTTGTCAAGCTTCTCCTACGTTCAAATCCAAGATATTATCGACTAGTAATCTATCTACACATGTTGGAATTAGCTTGCGTGGACACGAGTGAGCCCGATATCTGTTGTCCACGTCAACAACACAAAAAATGAGGTCAACAGATTGACGCCGTATGTGGAAAATGCCACTATAACCATTAACATTCCCGTAGAAAAAGTTTGTCGGAAAATAGATGGGCACCCCCCTTGAAAAATGATTTGTTCTTGAAAAAGAACAAATGGAAGCACCAGAAGTTAGAAAAATTCTGATAATTTAGCCAAGGAAAAATGAGTTCAGATCATGATGTTCCTTCCATGAGGGTGAGAGAAAACCCTAATGAAAAGGTTCCACAAGCAGCAACCCAAGTGGGTCGGCGCCGACCCCATTACCATCATAGGCACGATGGGATGATGATAGCTGATCAACTCACCCGGGAAATAGCAATCATGGCAGCTAACATGAGAAATATCACCCACCAAAATATGGCTATGCAAGAACTCCTCATGCAAATGCAAGGCCGGTGAGGTCCACCAATTCCCTCTTTTGCACAACAAGAATGCTATCCGCGTGAGGATAAAAGACTCCATCCTCCCGACGGCTAAAGAAGTTAGTCCCCTTGAAAGGGAAGTGGGAATTGACATCTCCTCAAACCAAGTTTTGGTCGACCCATAGAGGCTCAAGCTAACATGGAGGATAATTTTCCCTTCGAGTACGAGCCAGAACATATGCTACAAAGGTCTGTTAGTGTGTTTGACAAAATCAGTCCATTGAGAACTAGGCAGAGGCCATCCCAACCAGCTCTCGTGCCTAGAAATAGGCCACAAACACCACCTCTTGTGGCCCGGTAATCGAAGGAGAGGCAAGGACATGCCTCTCATGCTGCCCCGCCTAGAAATAGGCACCACTGGAAGGAGGAAATGGTGAGAGATCAAGTAGGTCCATCTCATCCTCCAACCAGATATCAAGCTGATGAAGAGAAAGACTCTGATGATAAAGATCTCGTGACCTCGACAACGAAGACGAAAATTTTCCTTTTTCACAAGAACTAAGAAATGCTTCTGTCCCAAGTCACTATGTGCAGCCAAAAATACCAAAGTATGATGGAAGAGGCGACTCGGCTAAGCACTGAAACAGTTACAAAACACACATGAGCCTGAGAGGCGCCACCCCGCTGTCAAAAATTTGGTACTGTAGGTTACCCCCTATGGAATATCAGGAGCTGGCCGAAATTAGAAGCATTTTCATGAAACGATTTGATGTAAGTAAGGAAGAAGATGCTCATATCCAACGTGTCCAGGACATGAGGCAGCATCTCGAGAAGATGTTGAAGAGTTTTTTAGCACGCTTTACTGATTAGATGACATATTGCATGCAAGTCACTGACCAAGAAGCGTTCACACTACGGGGTGAGCTAAATACGAACACCCTCTTCTAGAGGGATGTACAGAATCAAGACCCACCACTACGACGCTCTGCTGGAAATGATGAGACGTGAGATCATCAACGAGGAGTTGATTGATCATAGAAATAGAGACAACATGGGTCTTCTACCCCCACAAAGATAGCGTAGAATATGACCCACATCTCACCCAATGGACCACCAATGGAACAAGATCGGTAATGAAATTGTTCCCCATTATGGGCAAGCACTCGCCACAGCTAATTTAACGTAGTACCCACCCTGGCTTATGAGGATATAACCTCCAACATAAGGCAAAGAGGAAGAGGCTAAAGGGTGGGGTTCGAAACCTAGAAATAGGCCGAACACCCCTCAATATTGTACTTATCATCATTCCTACAGTCATGACACAGCAAACTGCAGAGACAACCCAACATCCTAGGTAGATGAATCCTCGAAACGACCAAAGAAATGATCGCTCTCCTAAAAACATGCCCCCACCTTAGTAGGACCAAAGGTTTAGGCGTGAAGAGGCTAGACCCCCCGTCGGGAGCCATCCCTTAGGCGGATGAATGAGCGCAATAGAGAAAGACCTAAGGAGGGACAACGACAGCGTAGAGACCCCCTGGTTAATATGGAAGATGCTCATATCCACGAAATTGATACGATTTTTAAAGGACACTGCGTTGGGGACAATACAAGGAATTCTCAAAGAAATTATGCTAGAAAGGCCAAGGACCCACAATGACTAGTTACATAGTAGATAGTAGTTCCCGAAGAAAGTAATTACCACCCATCGCCTTCACCCAGGAGGATGCAGAGGGCGTACACTTTTATCATTGTGACGCTCTTGTAGTAAGGGCCGTTATAGCCCGTAATGGGTTGAAACGAATGCTAGTGGACAATGGTAGCTCCGTCAACATCCTCTTCGGAGCCACTTTAGACAAGATGATCGTCGATCACGAATCAACTCCCATCACCACCCATGTACAGCTTCACCGACGATAGCATCATCCTAAAAGGGAATATAACTCTTGTGGTGGAAATGTGAGAGCCACCCAGACAACTCTAAACTTTATGGAATTCTTGGTAATGGATAACATGTCAACTTACCATAGGGTGCTAGGGATAAGCGCTCTAAAAGCTTTATAAGTCGTCACATTCATTCACCATTTGTGCATAAAATTCCCTACTGAACGTGGGATCGCCACAGTCAAGGATGACCAGAGAGGAGTGTGGGAGTGCTAATTGAACTCGATAAGAAAGGCCAAATCTAGGGATGTCAATGTAGTGCTAATGGATGTTGATGTGGTAGATACCCAGGAAGAAAAAATTTTGGACAGGAAGACGTCGAGATGACGAATGTCCTCGAGCAGGGAGTCATGCTCGGTGAATTAGAACCTCGTGTTATCGGGTCTGAATCCCAAACAACCCTAGTAAAGGAGCTAAAAAGTTTTTCAATGGACCCTCAAGACCCCAACAAGGCATTGCAGATGAGAAAGGCTTGCTATCATATGCCAAAAAAGACTCAAGGATTTTTGTGTAAAAATCTTGATATCTTAGCATGGAGGTACGAGAACAAGGTCGGCATTAACCCCAAGGTCAGTTGTCACTACTTGAAAATTGATCTTACGGTTGCCCCGCATAGACAGGAGAGAAGGGCCCTCAACTCGGAGAGATATGAAGCCCTAAATGAAGAAGTACAAAAGCAGATAAAGAATGGCTTCATCAAGGAGACCATCAACCCGAAATGAGTCTCAAACCCGATTTTGGTAAAAAAACACAATGGAGGGTGTTCATTGACTTTTCCACTGCTGGGTACGAGCTTTTGAGTTTAATGGATGCCTACGCATACTATAATCAAATGTCATGCACCCGACAGATGAGAAAAACACATCTTTCATTATTGATAGAGGCCTTTATTGTTTGGACTAAAAAATGTCGGGGCCACCTATCAGAGGCTTGTTAACAAAATGTTTGCCAACATCATTGGCAAAATAATGGAAGTCATGTGGATGACATGCTTGTAAAGAGATTAAAGGCAAATGACCATGTAACACACTTGGATAAAACTTTCCAAATTCTACGGAGGTACAGGATGAGATTGAACCCCCTTAAATGTGCGTTCGGTGTTGCCTTCGGCAAAGTTCTAGGATACATAGTCAATCAGAGGGGTATAGAGGCTAATCCGAAAAAAATTCGAGCCTTAATCGAGATGAGGCTCCCTAAAAGAACTAAAGGAGGTACAAAATTTAACAGGACATGTAGCGGGTTTAAGCTGTTTCATCTCGAAGGCCACCGACAAATGCCTCCCTTTCTTTAAGATCTTAAAAGGGGGACAAGAAGTCTCAATGGACGGAGGAGTGTGAAGATGCCTTTCAGGGGCCGAAAAAACTCCTAGGGCAGGCCTCTCTCCTCTCAAAACCCAAGTCTGGAGAGGCCCTACGGCTCCAATGAAGCCATTAGCACGGTTCTCATAAAAGAAGAAGGTACCCTTCAGTTACCTGTTTACTACGTGAGTAAGGCACTTTTGGTGGCCAAAACCCGTTATCCTAATATGGAGAAGTTAGCTTTGGCCTTGATTACTGCATCCTGAAAATTGAGGTCATACTTCCAAGTTTATACAATACTTGTGTTAACTAACTTCCAAATCAAGCAAGTGCTTCAGAATCGTGACGCTTCGGGAAGATTATTGAAATGGGCAGTTGAGATCAGAGAGTTTGATATCATTTTCAAGAGCCAGGCCCTTGCGGACTTCATGGCGGAATTTACAAACGTCCAGGAGATGGAAGAAATAATGGAGCCTGCAGAACCTCCCACGTGAAACTTGTTAGTGGATGGTTCATATGGGAAAACGGGCTCAGGAACGGGTGTGGTCCTAGTTAGCCCCGAAGGACATAAGCTCAATTACGCGGTGAGGTTTGGGTTTAAGGCTACCAACAATACGACTGAATATGAGTCACTACGACCGGCCTAAGGTTGACTAAAGAAATGCAAGTGAAGAGGTTTGCTCATTAACAGTGACTCCCAGCTAATAGTTAGTCAGGTTAATGGCAACTTCACAGCAAGCGATAAGGGCATGGCCGCGTACCTCATATTGGTTATGGATCTTCTCCCATCTTTCGAAAAATTCGAGTTAGCTCAAATCCCATGTGTTGAAAATGCCCACGCCGATACCTTGTCCAAGATGGCTAGTAGTAAGAACTTGAAACTACTAACGATTGTGCCAATTGAACACCTTTCACAACCTTCCACTACTAAGGGAAAAAATGTAATGTGGGTAGAATGAACACTTACATGGATGCAACCTATAATAGTTTTCTTCTAAGATCAAGTCCTTCCTGTCAACAAAGAAGAAGCCTACAAACTTAGGAGAAGGGCAGCCCACTTTGTATTCAAGGATTACGTGCTCTACAAAAGAGATTTTTCCTTACCCCTCATTCGATGTGTCGGAGGATAGGAAGCCACCTACATGCTCAGTGAAATTCATGAAGGAGTTTGCAGCAACCACGTTGTAAAACTTGCGTTGGCACAAAAAGCACTACGACAGGGGTACTATTAGTCCACTTTGAAAAAAGACGCGATCTAATTTGTGCGAAAGTGCGATAAATGTCAATGTTTCTCTCCTATCCATAGACAACCTTCCTAAGAACTAACAACATTATCCAGCCTATGGTCATTTGCCAAATGGGGAATCGACATTATAGGCCCCTTACCCAAGGTTAGAGGTAGTGCAAGCTTTGCAATCGTCACCATTGATTACTTCACAAAATGGGTTAAAGCCGAACCTTTGGCCAAAATTACAAAAGCCAACTCTTCCAAATTCTTGTGGAAGAATATTATATGTTGGTTCGGAATTTCCCATTCAATTGTCTCAGATAATGGGCGTCAGTTTGATAACAAAAAGGTCGCGAACCTGTGTGAGGAGCTGAAGATCAATAAGCATTTTTCAACACGTCATCATTCCTAATCAAATGGCCAAATGGAGGCCGTAAACAAGACCATCAAGTATACTTTGAAAAGAAAACTTGACGCCTCCAAAGGAGTATGGGTCGATGAACTGCCTCAAGTATTGTGGACAATCCGGACTACATGCTGGATTCCAACTGGAGAAACCCCTTTCTCAATTACTTACAGTGATGAAGCAATAAGCCCAGTGAAAGTTGGCTTATCCTATCCTCGTCAATTACAATTCAATGAAATATCCAACGATGAGTTGAGAAGATGCGATGTTAATTTCTTCAACGAAAAGAGGGATGAATCTCAAGTGAAACTAGCCGCATATTAAAGGAAGATGACCCACTACAACGCTAGAGTTAAGAAAAGGTCCTTCCGGATAAATGACCTAGTGCTTCGAAGAGTATTCATATCCACCAAAGAACTAGGCGTAGGTACGCTGGGTCCAAACTGAGAAGGTCTGTGCCCTATCAAAGAAGAACTATGACCTAACACTTATTGGATAGAAGACCTAGATGGAAAAATGCAACCTCACCCATGGAACGTAGAGAATCTTAGGATATACTACCAATGAATGGGCTTTATGGTTGGAAGATCTTTCACAACCCTTGTAAATATTTCGAAGTGATTCAATGAAAGTGCATTTTGTTTAAAGAGATTTAAAGCACATGCCTTCCATGACGAAACTAAACGTCATAGGATAAGCCCCTATATGGATGATCCATCCACCATGTATGTAAGCTTAGGTGCCTTAGAGAAGAGGATCGGATCTCAAAATGGATTACCTCATTTGTTCTCCGAGGCGTACAACAAGTGCCTCCCATGACGTTACGAAGCTGAACGCCATAGGAAAAGCCCCTACATGGATGAACCATCTACCATGTATGGAAGCGTGGGCACCTCGAAGAAGAGGATCAAATCCCAAAAGGGATTACCTTATTAGTTCTCTGAGGTATACATCACATGCGTCCATGACGAAACTGAATGTCATGGGAGAAGCCCTTGTATAGATGAATCATCCACCATGCATGAAAGTATAGACACCTCGGAGAAGAGGATCAGATCCCAAAGGGACTACTTCATTGGTTCTCCAAAGCGTACAACACATGCCTCCCATGATGCAGCTGAACGTCATGAGAGAAGTCTATATGAATGAACCATCCACCATGTATGGAAGCGTGGGTGACTCGGAGAAGATGATCAAATCCTAAAAGGGATTAACTCATTGGTTCTTCGATGCGTACATCACATGCCTCCCATAACGAAGCTGAACGTCATGAGAGAAGCCTCTACATGGATGAACCATCCACAATGTATTGAAGTGTAGGCACCTCGGAGAAGAGGATCAGATCCTAAAAGGGACTACCTCATTAGTTTTTCGAAGTGTACAACACATGCCTTCCATGACGAAGCTGGATGTCATGGAAGAAGCTCCTCCATGGATGAATCATCCATCATGTATGGAAGAGTGGGTGCTTTGAAGAAGAGGATCAGATCCCAAAAGGGATTATCTCATTGGTTCTCCGAAGCGTACAACACATGCCTCTCATGACGAAGCTGAACATTCTGGGAGAAGTAGAAACAATATTGAAAAATGTGTTTAGAGGTTCCATGTGTTCTCAAGATTAATCATGTTTGAAATGTTTGAAGGATCATTCGTCTTTGGAAGTCATCATATTTACTTCAGTTTGAATTGTAAATTAAATTGTTTAAGTTATGCACCTTATTGAGGTCCCAATACTTGAAAGTTCAATTGTTTAAGTTATGCACCTTATTAAGGTCTCAACACTTACAAGTTCAATTGTGTTTGTTATGTACATTATTGAAGTCCTAGTTCAATTATTGAAGATACGAAAATAGAAGAACATTCACTTCATTGATAAAGAAATCTATACAAAAGAGGGTCTTAGCCATTACATTGAAAGTAAAATAAAAATCATATACTATGCTGAGGTGGCAGAGAGTCCGATGCCTCAGTAGGAGGCCTTCAGCAGTTAGAGTTTCTTTACCTAAAGCTTCATCCTCAAGAGTACCCTCTTAGTCCGCTTCTGCTTTAGCTTCCACCACGTCATCAATAGGGGTCTGAGGCACCTCATCCAAGAACTATACCTTTAGTTCAAAAGCATAGAGTTATGGGTAAAGCTCCCATACCCTATCTACTACCTCAACGTAAGCAAACCTCCTCTAATAAGCGCCAAAGCGCTGATAATCTTCCGTCAAGTGGAAGTTGGCAATATAGTCTTTCACCACCCCCTCACCTGTTTTCTGTGCACTAGCTTTGGCCTAAGTTGGCCTTCTCCGGAGCTTCAATCGTTAACTTCTGATGATTATTTTTCAACCTTTTTTTGTCAAGGAAGACACTTCGCACTGGGATTCATAGATTTCCCTCTTCAGAGCTTCGATCTTTGCTAAGGCCGAATCCAACTTAGCTGCCTCTTCAGTTCGCTGGGCCTTCAGCTCTTCAGCCTCAGTTTTTATTCTTATCATTTCTTCCTCTATTGAGGCCAACTTTTCAACTGACTACCGGTTGTGCGTCTAAATATCCTTCAGCACTTCTTGGCATTCCAACACGACCTCAAAGGCCGTGCTCTTTGGCTCACCAAGGTAGCCGTCAATATCCACCGCATCACATGTGGAGACATAGTTCTGCCACCTCTCAGTCCAAAACTTGCAAAAATTTGCAGTAGCACCCTAGACCTTAGGTGGCAGCATGTCCAATACTGTCGAGGCAATCTCCTCATCCTGTCCAGCCAAAAATTTTCCTAACTTTCCAAGGGTCCTTGCCACTAGAGCCTTCTTTACAACCTCGGACGTCTAATCTTCCTCCTTCGCAGCCTCTTCACTAACTTCCCTTGCCTTTTGAGCCTATGCAGTAGTGAAGGAAGGCTGCATCAGCTTCGAAGGTAGTGGATGTGGGGTCTGATTGGCCACTGGGGCACTTGTTGTGCCGAACTTCCTAGAAGCAAGGCCAGTGCTTGGGACAATTTTCTTTTTTTCTTGGGGCTCATCTACCTTCCCCTTGCCCTTGTCAACCTTCTAGGGCCCTTCTTCCTCACTCCTCTCAACATGTTCTTTGTTGAGGCATTCTAGTTTCCCCTAACATGCTTGGCACCTCCGAAGATGGCTTCAAAGCCCAGGAGCTCACTGTGGAAGTGGCCCTCAATATAGAAGCCATGTCAGGGGTGGGGTACAAAAAAATTTGAATTTATATGCAAAATATTTTATTGTGAGAATGTGTAGTTGAAAATGAGTTTTAAAACAAAAGTTATGTTTTAATGGTTGTGAAATAGGGGCTCAGTAAACAGAAATGCTTATAAACAGTAGTCCTGTAACAGTGGATGTCCACGATTGTCCATATTCCCAGTTCAACGACTTCATAGAACTATTATTCTACGAAAAGTAACCCTTCCTCAGGCTATAAAGTAGTTTGAGAATGCATTCCAATAGCTTCTCAAGAAAAACACCTAAAAGAAAATTCACATGTAAAATTTAAAGTGACAGTACTCTTGCTGTACATGCAGCTATACATCTTCAAGGTGATCCTTGTCAGCCCTGCAATCCAATGTCATTGTGCTGCCCGGAGGACCCGAAGGCAGCGCTGGCATTCCTTTCAGCAAAAACCCGTAGAAGTTACCCGAGGAAACGAAAGATTTAGGCTTAACCTTAAGAAAATGTGTATGCCTAGCACTGTGAAATTGATCTACCTGCTGAAATATCAGTAAAATTAAAGACTTGCAATGTGAACATAGTGGGCATTATAACAAGTTTTGAGAAGAAAGAAAATGGAGCACTGTTAAGTAGAGAGAGAGAAAGGAGAGAGTGCATGATCAGGTGTCAAGTTTTGAAATAATATAGAGTGATGTATAGGGTTTGAAAATTGAAATATACTTGATACTCTATATAGTATTAGTTGGTGAAAGCCTGAAAGGGTTCCTATTTTTGACCTGGTCTGAATAAAAAGTAAATATTAATACTCTGTTATAATAGCATGTTTTGTAACATGGATTAAATAGCGTCATGACACGAATGGCTAAACTTTTAAGTAGTTGCTTCTGTCTTTTTTTCGAAGCTCGTAATGTTTGGCGAATGTTTTAAGCAGTTATTGCTTGGCTTCTTTCGGCACTAAGCACGTGTTTATTCAATACGACGGCAAAAATGCAACTTAAGAAGTTGAAATCTTGTTCAATCTTTTCAGAACCATAGTCCACGATAATCCATATTCCCAGTTCAATGATTTTATAGAACCATTATTCTACTAAAAATAAACATCCCTAAATCAATCCAACCACAAGAAATCATCCTCAAAAGGGCACTTGTCATACAAAATATTATAACCACGAAGAATATAACCTACCCTTGCAGATTTGCAAGGAGACTCGGATAGTTAAAATTATAAGCCTACAGATTCAGCCTTAATTTAGTGACACACGACACAATTAGAATCGTAACAAAAGGTTAACCTCGGATACAAGACTAAGAATCTGATAATTTCCGATATTAAAATGAAAAACGAGACAAATTGTACCACCAAGACAAATATACCATGTCTGCCAAAAACTTCGAAAACGGCTCATATATTTGAAAATAGACACCTGCCTAATTAACAAACACAGGTATGAAGGCAGGGGGAGACATTATGGTTACAACAAATCCTGACCTATGAAATGTATTGAAGACCTCCCCCCAGCCTTAAAAGAACTTCCTAATAAATCGCCAAAGCTGCATGTAGTCTAAAAGTTTCACAAGAAAATGAAAAATGCCAAAATATTCCCTCTCCTCAGAAATGGAGATGTTTTAAATCAAAATGGACTGTAAATGCTACAGCAAAGTTAAAATGGTGTCTCAGATGGAAAATTGGAGTGGGGAACACCCACTCTTTCTACTTCTGGAAATCCTTATCTCAAATAGTGCGTGAGCTCTCTTCACAAATAGACAATATGCTCATCCACATCCAACATCAACAATGCACATAAATTTATGACTCAATCAGACAATACTTGGTGCGTCCCCTTCCCAATTGCAAACCGCGCGATTCCAACGAGTTCTAATGCAATCGACCAATGGTGCATGCTGAGGCGGCTCAGGTTTAGATACTTCAACTGAATTCTGTTTCTCGCCAGAAGGCCCTGATGCATCTGCCATGAATTCCTCGGGTGTCCACCTTGGGGGAACTGAAACTCTCAATTTTGTTAGTCTAGGTCGTTGTATTGGATTTTCAGTTCCAGACAATGCCTGGCTGCCGTTCACAATTGATTTTGCTATCCCATTAAAGTGGTAAAGATCAAAGACCTTCTTACCCATCAATCCGGTTGAATCCTTCACGCCACCTAAACTCTTATCTAAATCCAAAAGAACCTGCCAAAATTCACTCCAAACAATAAAACCCGTGCCGCAAAGATGCTCAAGCTTCTCAGACGGAAGGTCAATGTTTGTTTCCTTTAGGACTTGATGGAAGCCTTCCACGCTAATGAACCCACCACCTCCACTTTGATCTTGGGCATCAAATGCTCTCCGGATTTGTGATTCTCTACTTTCAAGTTCATTTTCATCCTGGACTTTAGTATCAAGAGCAAATAACACTGTATAATGAGATTCACTTCCCACTACCCATATTGGCCACCTTGGACATTTCAGATACTGGCCAACCTTACAAAAATTGAGGGACTCTAGCAGAGTGAGGAATCCAACTTCCACAGGTGTAGAGATGCCATTCACAAACATGCCACCTCCTAAATCCATCTTCCCATCAAACACATTAGCAGCAGCATTTCCAGAAAGCAGTAGGTTTACGATTTCCTGTTTGAGAAAAGTCATGTTTAGGGATCACCAAGGGCAGTTATAATTATAGCATATCAAGTTATCGTAATGAGAACTATGTAATGAAATTTTCATCAATTTATAGATACCTGTGATGCATGCCCAAATGGAGCAGTTACCAATGGTTGACTGGGGTCATCCCTATCTGCTTGAACGTTTTCCTAAATGGTTTATGAAGAATGAATAAATGCATTAGTCAAATGACTCACATCGATGACAAAGCAAAAGGTTAATGATAAAACTGAAAAAGAATGCGAATAGCCATGTAAACTAATTAAAACTTTGTTCCAGTTAGCTCTAGAATAGACACTGAATTTTAACCCAAGAGGGACTGGAGTAGCACACAAAATAAAGGCACATAGCTTTTCTTAGTTACAATGGTCAAAAAAATATTTGGTTTAATACATACACACCTGGGTTTTTGAACGGAAAAGAGTAGCTATATTATGATGTATAACTTCGATAACAAAACAATCCAGAATATTCATTGACCAAATATTCTCCTTTAACTAGCAATTGATTAAATAAACAGAAATCTAAAACGACGTCCACACCTGGAAACGTTTCCTGCCCCAGTTGCTAGATGTTTGAATAATTAATCTAACAAAATAAGAACATAGAAAGCAATGAATATTGTTTTTTATTTTTTTGAAAAAATGAGTCAATTTTTAGCGTATGTTGTATTTATTGCACATCCGTTCATGACGACACGTTCCAGTAATTCCCTCTATCTTTCAGATGTCAAATTAATCCCACATGTCGTTAATAAGGAACTATTGTTCTTTTCTGAATAATAAAAAGCAAGAACAATCACATGAAAAAACTGGAGTATATAATATATCAACATACCAGTCCTCGAGAAAGCAAGGCAGATATCAGAAAAAGTAACGCTCCCATACGACTACGAAAAGCAGGGAGCATTGCTTGAAGCTTCTGAAATGCACTTGAGTGCGAAGTGTATGTGTGAACTCTCAGAACCTTCCGCAATTCAGAGCCAGAATCAATTGAAAGATCTTCAAGTGCTTTTGCAATAACCTGTATAAGAAGATTAAAAATAATAATAATAATAATAATAATAGAAGTGGAATATTTAGTTTATAATCATTGCAATCAAGTTTCATCTTAACATGCTTCCTACCCTACATAATAGTGCAGGACTTTAACATAAATAGTATCAGCATTATTGCATTACCAGTAGAAGTTTCTCATAAAAGAGATTAATGAAGGTACTGTAACTGCATGGGTCCACTCCATAACCTGACCAAATGTTACACGAGTGTGGAAAAATAACTATGTTTACCTCGTCCGAGGGGCATTCAACGGACCCCTCAGTGTCACCATCAAGAACATTGAGCGATGTTATTACAGCTTTTTCATTACTTCCACACAGAAAGAGTATCTCACTCATACTCCTCACCAAGGCTCTGTTTAGGAGAAGAAAAATTTACAAACAATTTTCAGTAATGGAAAGGAAACCAGAGAGTAAAAGGAAGATAACCAAAATCTACCAAATGAACTAGCATTACTTTCCAGGTAATCACAGTACGTAGACTGCCAGATATGCCTCATTCAAGAAAATACAAGATTCTGTATTGTGGTTCACAATAGTTTGCAAAATTTCATTTAAACTTTGAATCTGTTTCAGTGTACAAAATTTAAAAAAAAAAAAGGCTCAAGGTGAAATTCAGGTTGATGCAAAATACCAAACTATGATACATGAGTCAATGTTATATATATATAAATGAAAATGTGAAATCATATTGAAATATAAGCTGAGAATAAATAGATAATACTAGAAAATAAGTGTCACAAGAAAAAGCATAACGAAGTTTAACTGCAATTTTCTATAACAAACTTGACATGAAAGTAACAATGAGATGTGAGTTTCAAAGAATTAAGCTAATTTGAAGCTCAGAAGGAAGCCGTAGGTAACATTTAAAATAATAAATTTTCTACCTTGTGTAGTCTTTCCTCTTTTAAATTCTGACTCTGGAATGAAATTGAAGGTAAAACCAAGTCTAATCCTTAAAACTGATAGCAAATAAAGAGATCCACTACCTTGATTTTTTGTCTTCGGAAAGAGAAAAAATATCTCCCGCCACATATTCATTCTTGGCCGCTCTTCTCAAACCTAATCTTGTTGACATGTTTGGAGCAACTTCAGATTCCTCTGGAGTAAATAGAAGATATTTGAGTACAAAAGCCTGCACAGCCAAGAGAACATTTTGTTAGCAGAAGACTATACAATGTAAGACATGCGTTCATTAACCTTAAAATCATACGCTTCACTCCGATTACAGGATAAACTATTCCTCATTCTAATACTTAATGGTATAATCTAGAAAACCCTGTTTCTTTACACTGGTACAAAAATTGCTTTGCAGATCAACAATGACAAATCTAGAAACAAGGTTAAATATGACCAGACCACTAGCTTACAAGAGATTAACACACTTCATTTATTTTTCCATATTAAATGACTTCCTCTACAGGAGAAAAGTAGACTAAGTGCCTGTTTGGCCCCCAGTATTCCACATTATAATGAGAGGAATAGTAATTTTTTGGAGAATGTGTGGTTGATAAGAAGAGAAAAAAATGAATTATAATTTAATGGGGGCCAAACGGGGGCTAAAGCATATTCTGAGTTGCAAAACACTGTGCCATTGAACTCCTATTTTCGTTGCATCTGAAGAAAGACCATTTACAATGGGTGATTAAGCGGAAGGAAATAAAAAGCTTTCAAGTGGTGAATTTACAGTTGGTCAATGGGGACATTTACAGAGCACTAGGAAGCAAAACCAATGTTTAGCACAGAACAAAACAGGAAGGTTTTAGTTTTAGATGAAGTTAAATGAATATTCAGGAGAGGTTAAAAATGGAAACAAGCTACTAGAAAATCAACCTAAGAGCACCTTGTAGAAGCTCATTTTAGATCAGTTCAGTAGCTAACAAGCCATGTTTTCCAAAATTTATCAATTTATCTAGCTTTGCTTACTAAGCTAATAAATAAGAACATACGTGAAAACATAAGAGGCCTCGCTCTTATCTTTGGTTCAGTGATTAAAGCACATTTAAGGTTGATGAATAAGTAATCAAGAGAAGGTTTGAACTCGAGTTAATGCTTGTAAGGAATTAAGCCAATCTTGAGCAATCAGTTGTAAAGCTCAGGCTTGGAACATTAACAACCCCAAGTGGTTACTTATGTTAGGTTACTACGTTCCCTACAAGAAATTAGGATGGTATTATTAGAAAGCAATATTTTGTGCAGAAATTTCTACATTTTAATTTACATAAATTTATCGAATGAATAGAAAGATCAAGATTTTTCTGTGCTCAGAAGATATCCGATTTTTCTTCAATTCTCTCGTTCTTTTTTTTAATTATTCTTTATAAGTAAAGATTATATGTAATTTCCTTTCAATCATCGTATTGTAGGTAAGTGGCTATAGAAATCATTACTGAAACAACTCCTTCCTTAATTCAATTCGTAGTTTGCAATTAAATTTCTGGAAATTCATTGTCAATCAATCAAAAGAAATAAAGAATGGTCTTGATTGATAGTCAGGTGTATCCAAAATAAAAGTAGGTAAATGGAATATATATCCTCGTGCATTTGGCATTGAGATGTAAATAAATGGTCTCAGCTACCCAACATACCCAGATGACAGAATTTGCAGATTGCAAAGTTCCGAAGTTGGACTAAATACTGCATATAAAGCTACGAAAGGTAAAATGGACAACGAGAAATTAGTTTACAGAAAATAATCAAAATCCACGTTTGCCAACATAAAATTCATGACTCAAAAAAAAAAAAAACATGAAGTTCATAAGTAGTCAAACTACCAATGTTAATAAATGCTAGACGATATAGGAAGATGTCTGACGAAAACTGGATATATTGAATCCAAATTTTAAAAGATCTTAACACTCAATAGAATTGGCATGTTCACCAATGGGATTTGGAAGTTCTGATCTTTCCTATTTTACCTTTGTCTATTTAAAATTCCAATTGAAAATCCTTTAATGTTGAAAACTTGAACAAATTTAAATCTATAATTTTTTGCCAAGGACTAAACCCCTTCATTATTGCGTGAAACTTAAGGAATCAAATTCCCAATATCGACGCAAGGAGCTACCCTATCGTGATTCACTACCTCTAAAGTTTCACAGGTGAAAGATTCATCTTCACATAAAATTCAATTGAGTTCAAGTAGTGATTTCGCTGTTCAAGAAATCTATTTCAACTTGAAATCGATCTTGAAGGATGAGGCACATATAATTGTTCAATGTTGGCTAAGCGAATTGCAGTTAAACTGAACCATAACATACCTCCTTTCATGCACAGCTGCAGCACGTCATTTTCTTTAAACATACTCAACCCCTGTTTGAGCCCCATTTCCAAAATAATCATTTTTTCTCATACTCATTTTCAATCACATTCTTCCAATAAAATACTTTTGCACATAAACCCAAAACTTTTCCATATTTTAACCACACATTCTCCAAAAAATCACTATTACAAAACTCATTTTTAACAAAAAATTGAGCTCAAACAGAGGCTCAGAAACTACGAACAAGAGAGTGTTGTTCCACTATAAGCAAGCATGTAAACACAAAACAAGCAATACGCTAAATCTTGTACAGTTAAGATTGAATTTGGTGGAAAAGTAAGAAATCAGACTATTACTTGTATGGCAGCCAACACACCACAAGGCCCACCTTCATGCTGCACGAGCCCTATAGATGTTTCTGGATCAGGGCTAAACCTAGAAGGAAAGTTATTTTCCCAAGGCATTAGAAATGCTATATGGACAAGCTTACTTCTACAACAGAAGAAACAAGGAGGCAAATAAATTCATAGAAACAGAACAACGAACTTTGCAGATAACTGAGGTCCAATGAAGACATAATAGCAACAGTGATGTGCATATGTAAACACATTAATGCGTAATTGCAAGCATGCACAACCAGGCATGTTTTAAGTGCCCACAGAAAGACCAAACTATTACACTGTTGTGAATTTTCATAGCATTAGTACCACAACAATAATTTCTAATGAAGTCTATACAAGTCGCATGGTCAGTGATGAACTTAGACGAATGACAAGTGATAGCCAGTTAGACATACAATATGAGTCACGAATATGAGTCAATTTACTCAACCTCTGCTTGTAAACAAACTCACTAACATAAATGGCTTGATAAGTATAGAAGTTCAAATGTTTCAATTCTAACATTAACAACCCCATTGAGAATAAATATTATGACATATGATGAGCATTTGGCGATGATTGTGGTAAAGTCTTCCGTCTAATGAGCATTTGAAGTGCATTATCATTGGAAATCTGAAACATTTATTTTGTCCAACTGTCACACCTCACTGTATATCATTATTCCATCACCATTTAAGATGTCCATGAAAGTTAAGATTTCAACTTTAGAAAGTTAAAGCCATTATTTGAATGATATTATTTCCAAATGCAGCTATTAGAAAGTGTTGAAGATATGGAAAGAATAATCTCTATGATATTTTTTCAATAGTGTAGGATTATTTTCCTTAATAGTTGATTTTATAATCATTATGCAATCTTTCCTTTTAGAGTTATTTATAGCCCTATAAATANTAATCTCTATGATATTTTTTCAATAGTGTAGGATTATTTTCCTTAATAGTTGATAGTATAATTATTATGCAATCTTTCTTTTTAGAGTTATTTATAGCCTTATAAATAGGATCTTTTATTTTGTAATAAAAACAAGTTTATTATATACAATTTATAATATTCTTCACACGGTATCAGAGCAGTTTCGATCATAAACAAATTAACCTTTGAATTTCGTTTCCGGCGAGCGGCCTTGAGCCGCTCGTCCGGCTACCCATGTTTTTTTTTTATTTCTTGCCAGGTGATGCACTCTTCAACATCTGACACCCTGTCTTTTGCTTCTTCTTTTTCTTTACAGGAGGCATCTCCCCTACGGAGTTGAACATTTTCTCCTCTTATGCTTGTTTGGAGTTTCTTCAGCTTTTGGTAATCTGGAATTTGATCCAGTTTATTTGAAATTTGGTTTA
>CAIGRT010133172.1:0-14628 GCA_903798405.1 Fraxinus platypoda
GGAATTGATAATTTGATATTTTTGAATGTTGATAATTTGTAAATTGGAGGGAGTATAGTAGAGAATGAGAGGATTGATGGAAAAAATGTTGATTAGGGGGTGGGTATTTATATAGAAAAAAATGAAAAAAATAAAAAATAAAAAAAAATTCAGTGACCGTTCTGGTCACTGAACATTTTTTTTTATTTTTTTTAATATTATATTCAACGAGCCCACGAGCCGAGCCCCACGAGCGGCTCGGCTCATGGGCTCGTCGACAAGCCGCTCGTCTATAGTACGAGCCGAGCGGGCTCGGTTCGTCTAGCGAGCTAGCCCGCTCGACTCGGGCTCGTTTTTGGACGAGCCCGAGCGGCTCGTGGGCTGCTACAGTACGAGCTGACGAGTCGCTCGGCTTGATTGCCACCTCTATCTGCAGCACGGTTATGATCAATTGAGCGAGCACAGTGGTGACACAAGTTACTCTAGTCACCAAAGTGATACAGCTTCTATGATGTTAGAAATCAATATTAGTCTCGTCCCACAGATTGAAACAGAGGTCAAAAGCTTCACTCAGTCCATGGAGATGAATGCTAAATAGCACCATGTATTAGAGGTTCAGATCCAGCTCCCAGCTTCTAGCAGCAGCTCGATCAGCTCAGCTTTATCATCAGCTCAAGCCATGTTCTAGCTCAGCAATTCAGCATTTTAGTATTTTACTTTTTGGCGCCATTTGTATAATATCTTGTAGAATCTTGCTAGCTGTAATTCTGTTAGTTGGATAGTGACAGATGGCACCAATTGGCCTTTGTAATTTATAAATAGGATCGATGTATTTCATTCCAGCCTTTACGTTTGATAATCAGAGAAAATATCTTCTCCATTTCTTTTTTTCTCTAATATGGTATCAGAGCATATTCTTATGCTTCCTTCACTCTAATCAATGGCGACTGAAATTCCGAATCAGTCTATGCATATATCTACATCATCAGTTAGCAATTCAGCAACTGATGATGGATCGAATCCTTTCTTTCTTCACCATTCAGATAACTCGGGTTTGGTACTAGTTTCACAGCAGCTTACAGGGGATAATTATGCCTCTTGGAGTCGATCCATGGTGATTGCGTTGTCCGTGAAGAACAAATTAGGGTTCATTGATGGTTCTATTACAGCTCATAACTCTACTGGTGATTTTTTCGGTGCCTGGATTCGTAACAACAATATGGTGATATCATGGATCCTTAATTCAATTTCCAAAGAGATATCGGCTAGCATAATGTATTCTGAATCAGCTCATGACATTTGGGTCGATCTCAAGGAAAGATATCAAGAGAAGAATGGTCCACGAATTTTTCAATTGAGGCGTGAATTGATGAATCTAACCCAGGGAGAATCTTCTGTTAGTACCTATTTCACCAAACTGAAGACTGTTTGGGAAGAACTTAGCAGTTATAGACCTCTAGGCTCTTGTGGTAAGTGTGTTTGTGGAGGTAACAAAAGTCTTGGTAATCACTATCAAACAGAATACGTGATGTCTTTTTTTATGGGTTTACATGAGTCTTATGCACATATAAGAGGTCAATTGCTATTAATGGATCCAATTCCTTCGATTAATAAAGTTTTTGCTCTTATTGTACAAGAGGAAAATCAGAGAAAGGTGAATACAAATGTTGACACTTCTAGTATTAATAATTCAATGGCCTTTTATGTTAAGAATGAGGCTAAGAAGGCCAGTGCAAGGCAACTGAATAATAAGTTGCAGAAGAGAGAAAAGCCAGTATATACATATTGTGGATATACAGGTCATGACATTAATAAATGTTACAAATTACATGGGTTCCCTCCTAGATATAAACCCAGACAGAGAGTTGGAGGATCAAACAATCAGATGAACTTCAACAATCGTTCTAATCAAGCCAATTGTGCTATGGCTGGTTCAGTTACTGAGGGATTTAACTCCTTGGATCAGTCTAAAGGAGATGTTGGGAATTTTATGCAGACCTTGAACCAAACTCAATATCAACATCTGATGAGTATGCTAAACACTCATCTAACTGTTGGCAAAAACGAGACATAGCAAGAGGGAAGTTCTGAACATATGACATGTACTTGCTTCTCTGTTTCTTCCAATTCAATAATCAATTCACCTACAGTTTGGGTGATTGATTCTGGAGCTACAAGTCACATTTGGTCCAATCGTTATTTTTTTGATAAATTGAGAAGAGTTGAGAATTCATTTGTCATATTGCCTAATCGTGATAAGGTTTCAGTTCAGTTCATTGGAGATGTGAAATTATCACCTGAACTTATCCTTGAAGATGTATTATTCGTGCCACAGTTCAGATTTAACTTACTGTCAGTAAGTTCGTTAACAAGGAAATCTACATTAAGTGTCACTTTTCTCATAGACACTTGCATGATTCAGGTTGTGCCAACGTTGAAGATGATTGGCAAGGGTGAAAGAGCTGAAGATCTATATGTCATTGATGCAAGATCTTTTAATTCCATTCAAAATAAATTTGTTAGTACCAAGGGTTCTTGTAATTCTGTTAGTTCATTTCCGAACATTTCATCTGTTATGCATTCTTGTAATGTGTTGGCAAACAATGTAACAAGTCATGTTTGGCACCATAGACTTGGGCACCTATCTTTTAAGAAACTTGATCTGTTGAAAGGTCTTTTGAAATTTGATAAAAGAAGGAAAGATATTCCCTGTCATATTTGTCCATTAGCGAAGCAGAGGAGACTTTCATTTGTGTTTAATAATCATTTATCATCTAATCCTTTTGATTTGGTTCACTGCGACATCTGGGGACCTTATAGTGCGGCTTCACATGCTGGTTACAAGTACTTCTTAACATTAGTTGATGACTGTACCAAATTTACGTGGGTTTATTTGATGAAACAAAAGTCTGATGCAATTTTCATAATTCCCAGATTCTTCACCCTCATTGAGACACAATTTCACAAGGTTATAAAGGGTTTTAGATCTGACAATGCTAATGAGTTGAAGTTCACAGAATTATTCAATAAAAGGAGAGTGATTCATCAATACTCACGTGTTGAGACGCCACAGCAGAACTCTGTTGTAGAAAGGAAGCACCAGCATCTATTAAATGTGGCTCGTGCCTTATTCTTCCAATCAAGAATTCCTATCCAATTCTGGGGAGAGTGCATCCTCACAGCTACTTACATCATCAATAGAACTCCAGCTCCATTACTGAAAAACAAATCTCCATATCTCTGCTTATACAAAACTCATGTTGACTACAATCATCTCAGAACATTTGGCAGCTTATGCTTTGCTTCTACCTTGTCTTCTAATTGATCAAAATTTCACCCAAGAGCCAAGGCCTGCGTTTTTGTTGGTTATCCACCTACCATGAAAGGATACAAAGTGTATAATATTATGAACAAGACATTTTTCATCTCTAGAGATGTGTTTTTTCATGAACACATCTTTCCTTTTCAAACAATTTGCTCTCATCCTGACTATATTGATCCATTTAGTGATGTTGTCCTACCAAAAACTTTTCCAGAATCACTTCAATATCATTCTCACACTTCTATACCTGTAGCACCTCAAATTAATCCTTCTTTTGATAATCTCTGTGATGATGTTTCTCACATCATTTCTAATGATCTTGAATATCCTAATGTCATTACAATTCCATTCCAGCCAATGAACCCAACATACCTCCCTTACCTTCATCCAATCATGGAAAAGATAACAGAACACGCAAAATCCCAGCCTACCTTCGTGATTACCATTGTAATCTTCTTACCAATTCCTCTGCTTCCCAAACTGATTCCATATATCCTTTATGTAAGTCTTTGTCTTATAAAGCTTTTTCCACTTCACATAATTCTCTTTTATTCAACATTTCTTCTACCTTTGAACCTCAATTTTATCATCAAGCCGTCCAACATGAGCAATGGAGGAATGCCATGTCTGATGAATTAGCAGCCATGGAAGCTAACCATACTTGGACTGTTACAGCTTTACCAAGAGATAAACATTCTATTGGATGTCGTTGGGTATATAAAGTAAAGTTCAAATCTAATGGGAGTATAGAAAGGTATAAAGCCAGGTTGGTGGCTAAAGGCTATACCCAGCAGGAAGGACTAGACTTTAATAAAACATATGCACCTGTTGCCAAGTTAGTGACTGTCAAAGCTCTGCTTGCTGTTGCTGCCATTAGGAAATGGCATTTGGTTCAATTAGACGTCAATAATGCCTTTCTTAATGGGGATTTATTCGAAGAGATATACATGGACTTACATTTGGGTTATCTTAAACGCCATAACACTGGTCCTCAGGGGGAAAAGCTAGTGTGCAGGTTGCACAAATCAATATATAGCCTAAAGCAAGCCTCCCGACAGTGGTTTTCGAAATTTTTTCTCATACGCTTTTATTGCATGGTTTTCAACAGTCTAAATCAGACTATTCATTATTTACAAAAGGTTCTGGTGTAACATTCATAGCTCTACTTGTCTATGTTGACGATATCATCATCACCGGATCTGATGTCAAGACTATTGATTCCCTGAAGAATTTATTGCATCAACAGTTCAAGTTGAAAGACATTGGTAGCCTTAAATATTTTCTTGGATTGGAGATAGCTAGATCTCAGAAGGGAATATTTGTTTCTCAACGACACTATGCACTACAACTTCTTGAAGATACTGGTTTCCTGGCTTGTAAACCAGCAGCATTGCCAACGGATCCTAAGATAAAGCTTAGTTCTTTTGATGGTACTTTACTTGATGATATTTCTATGTATTGACGGTTAGTTGGTCGATTACTTTACCTGACTATATCACGGCCGGATATTACATTTACTGTCCACAAATTGAGTCAATTTATTTCACAGCCACGACAGCCTCACCTAGATGTTGTACATCATCTATTGAGGTACATTAAGGCCACTCTAGGTCAAGGGTTGTTATTTGATGCTTCATCCTCTTTCCAGTTAAGGGTGTTTGCAAACGCTGATTGGGGGTCGTGTTATGATACTAGAAAATCCATAACAGGTTTCTGCATTTTTTTGGGCAATTCCTTAATCTCCTGGAAGTCTAAAAAGCAGACAACCGTGTCGAAGTCTTCAGCTGATGCGGAGTATCGTGCTTTGGCTTCTTCTACTTGTGAACGTGTGTGGATTCAGCAACTCCTTCTTGATTTGCAGGTTACCATTGACGCTCCAGCTATAATTTTTTGTGATAACCAAGCGGCAATTCACATTGCTAACAATCCAGTCTTTCATGAGAGAATGAAGCATATTAAGATTAATTGTCACTTCATTCGGGACAAAGTTAATGATGGATTTATAAAGCTTTTATCGGTTCGATCTCAATACCAGCTCGCTGATATCTTAACTAAACCTTTACCGTCTTCACTTCTTTTTCCTCTCCTATCCAAGATGGTTATTCTCAATTTGCATAGTCCATCTTAAGGGGGAGTATTAGAGGTTCAGCTCCAGCTCCCAGCTTCTAGCAGCTGCTCGATCAGCTTAGCTTTATCATCAGCTCAAGCCATGTTCCAGCTCAGCAATTCAGCATTTTAGTATTTTACTTTTTGGCGCCATTTGTATAATATCTTGTAGAATCTTGCTACCTGTAATTCTGTTAGTTGGATAGCGACAGATGGCACCAATTGGCCTTTGTCTTTATAAATAGGATCGATGTATTTCATTCCAGTTTTTACGTTTGATAATCGGAGAAAATATCTTATCCATTTCTTCTTTTCTCTAATACCATGACCCTATACATATGGTAAGTGTGATTTATCTTAGTTCTCGTCCTGTTGTTCTAGCTCATCGGTTGACAAGTTTCAATTTTTTACCTTCCAGAATTCTGCAGCAAGATTGAGAGAACTCACAATAACAACTGAACTTGCAAAAACTATGCTGGAACAACCAAGTCCTATCTCAGTTCTTGATGCGGCATTTTGCAGAGATGACTCACCATCTCCGTTCAAGAAGATATCAACTGCTTTTAGGGGTATTGCTCTTTCTCTGAGTAACATCCAACTTGTACGTCACTATTCAGATAAATTACACTAAAATGTGGAAGAAGGCTCAATCGTACTAACAAAAGAATAAGTGATATGAATATTACAAAAAATGAACCAATACTATAGTGAGACATAATCAAAAGTGGATTCTCCTTGTAATTATGTACATTTCAACAGGAGTGAGGCTTTTATATTAGAATCATGATACATGTGCAAGACAACATTGCTTGACAACATCCTACGTAACAACATCACATTCATCCATTTTAAAAACTGTTTTTTACATTGAAGACTCGAATTTTGACAACACGTGGTTGTTGACTATGTTTGTACAACTAGCTTTATTGTTTATAGTATTCTTTATATAGTTAACAATCCACCACAGAATTTACAGGTCGTGTGAAACCGGCTGCCATCAATGTGATAGTTTCACAATCAAACACTGAGAAAAGAATATAGAAGAAAAACGAGATATTGAAGTAATCCTTCATTACTGCTTTATTAGCAAAGACTGGCCTCTTAGGTCACTCTAACCTTAATTAGAGCAATGATATATGTTGTTAACTAGAAATTAGAAATGAACCACATAGAAAATGTTCCTTGAATTCATTGCCATTACATTCCCCAGTTTTTAGGAGTTAGTTAGATATGGTTGTTAGCTTAATTCTAGAAGCTTCATATCTGCAAAATGTTGTTTTAAAAGGCCGTGTAATCTGAATGATTAAATATAGAAAATCAGCTTCATCATCTTCAGTTTTCTAACTTGGTATCAGAGCCAAAAATGGCTAACACCGCATCAGGCAATCAATCAAATCCATCTGAGTTCAATACGGCACCAGTCACTCAGGTTGCTACCAACCAAAACTTATCATTTGGAATGAACATCACCCAAACACCTTCTGTTAAACTGGACAGGAACAACTTTCTGATGTGGAAGAATATGATCATGCATATAATCAAAGGGCATAATCTAGAAGGCTACTGCTGGGGACAAAAGAGTGTCCATCGGAGTTTTTGGCTACACAGACAATCGTTGGACAAGGAGAAGCAGTGGAAATGACTCAAAATCCTGAGTTCATCAAGTGGACTTCAGCTGACCAACTCTTGATGGGTTGGCTGTACTCTTCTATGACTCCAGAAATTGCTATGAAGGTGATGGGGTTCTCAAGTTTGAATAAGCTTTGGACAGCAGTGGAGGAAAGCTTTAGAATATTAAACAAATCGAGGGTGATGTTTCTCACTGGAGAGTTGCAAAGAACCAGGAAAGGATCCATGTCAATGGATCAGTACCTAACTACCATCAAGCAATTGTTTGATAATCTTGAAATAGCTGGGAAAGTTATTGACCCAAGTGACTTGATAACCCAAGTTCTATCAGGTTTGGATGAGGAATACACACCCATTGTGCTTCAGATCAACAGAAGGGAGAGTATATCTTGGTATGAATTGTCATCTATACTTATGACATTCGAAAGTAGACTTGAACATCTAAATCAAGTCAAAAACAACTTTACATCATTAAGTGTTAACCAGTCAAGTGTTCAATTGGCACATAGAGCTGGCTCAGTAATTGATAGAGGTTATAGAGGGTTCAACAATGGTAGATCTTCAAGCTTCAGAGGAAGAACAAGGGGCAGAGGTAAAACTCAAACTGGCAGACAAAGTGAAACTAGAGGACCACGTCAAATTTGTGGGCTCAGTAACCACTAAGCAAGTTGGTGCTCCAATAGGTATGATGAAAGCTACATGGGAAGCAAACCAAGAAATTCTGGGCAACAAAACTTCAGCTCTGCACCCTCAGCCTATGTAGCTTCACCTAGAGTTCTTGAAGATCTAGCTTGGTTCATTGATTCTGGTGCGAGCAACCCTATTACAAATGATAAAGGTAACCCGCACATCATGAAAAAATATGAAGGTAAGGAAAAATTGTCAGTTGGTAATGAGAATATGTTACACATTGCACATATCGGGAATGGAAATATTTCTGCAATGAATAACAAATCACTTGCTCTAAATAAATTGTTGCACGTTTCATCAATTAAAAAGAACTTAGTTAGTGTTTCCAACTTACCAATGATAACAATGTGTTCATGGAATTTTATGCTGACTGTTGTGTTGTCAAGGATCTCCAAAAGAAGATGGTCATGTTGCAAGGAGCACTTAAGGAGGGATTATATCAGCTGTAGCCACCAAACTTCAAACCAGAAAGTATTGCTCTTGAGTCAAACCACCAAAATAATTTCCACTGCTTCACAGCCAAGTCTGGTAGTGATCAACTGTCTCCAGTTAAGCAAGTGTTAGAGTCTAAATTTAATGTTTGGCATAGAAGGCTAGGACATTCCTCGAATTATGTCATGAATCAAGTCTTAAAGTCATGTAATGAAGTCATTAAAGCTAATGAGATTCCTACATTCTGTGAATCATGCAAACTTGGCAAATCACATGCTCTACCATTCAGCACCTCTTCATCACAGGCTTCAAAACCCTTAGAACTTATTCACACGGACGTCTGGGGACCAGCTCCCTTAAACTCTACCACAGGTCACATATATTATATAATTTTTGTTGATGACCATAGAAGATTTACCTAGATATATCCAATGAAACACAAATCAGACGCCTTAACCATGTTTGTTCAATTCAAGAAACTAGTTGAAAACAAACTGGATAGGAAGATTAAGTCACTACAATCTGATTGGGGGAGGTGAGTTCAGGAACTTTAACAAAGTAGCCTTGGAGTCTGGTATTGAACTCAGACATTCCTGCCCCTATACCTCAGTACAAAATGGGAGAGTCGAGCGAAAACACAGGCACATCACTGAAACTGGGCTAACTCTCCTAGCTCAGGCTCAAATGCCCCTTTACTACTGGTGGGAGTCATTCAAAACTACAACCTACCTAATTAACAGACTACCTACCCCTGTTCTTCATCACATTTCACCTTACCAAACGTTATTTAGAAAGAGTTTTGACTACAAACAGCTAAGGATATTCGGTTATGCTTGCTTCCCTTGCCTGAGGCCTTACCAAAAGCACAACTTCAGCTTCCACTCTAAAAAATGTGTCTACCTTGGCTATGGTGATTCGCAAAAAGGTTATAAATGTCTGAGCTCAAGTGGTAAAGTTTACATTTCTAGGCATGTTGTGTTTAATGAACAAGAATTTCCATTCAAAACAGGTTTCCTAAATAAGCAAGTCCAATCTCAAACCTGTGAAATCCCCATGAGTCTCCTTTCTTTTGTTGACCTCAGTTATAACACTGTACCTCAAAATACCACTGCTACTGGTACAATTCAACCTCTAGGCTCCATCTGCAGCAGATCACATTAATGGAGAAGCAAGAACTGGTGTTGAAGGAGATGCGGTAATGAAATATCATGATCATATAAATCAGGAAGAGGCAGCAAGTCATGAGATGACTGAAATCCAAGAGGCTAAAACTGATATTCATAGTGAAACAGGGGAAGCAAATCTGCAAGATAGAAATGTGGCTCAGAACACTGGTCATCAGATGATCACTAGAAGCAAGGCTGGAATCTTCAAACCAAAAATTTATGCAAGCCTAGCAATGGACGAACTAGCAGCAACTAAACCAGCAAGTGCTGATGAAGCATTGTCAAGTATCAGTTGGAAGAAAGCCATGGAAGAGGAATATAAGCCAGGCTAGTTGCTAAAGGCTTCCTGCAAACTCCTGGAGTAAATTTCAGTGAAACTTTCAGCCATGTTGTCAAAGCTTCAACTCTGAAAATCATGTTAACGTTTGCAGTGTGAAAGGACTGGGAGATCAGACAGATAGATATAAATAATGCCTTTTTGAATGGTAACCTGAACGAGGTAGTTTACATGAACCAACCACATGGCTTTGTGGATAAGAAGCATCCTAGTTATGTGTGCAAACTCAAGAAGGCCCTATACGGTTTGAGACAAGCACCAAGAGCCTAGCATGAGAGGCTTAAGAATACCTTACTGGAATGGAACTTCAGACAATCAAAGGCAGATAATTCTCTATTCTTCCTGGCAAAAGAAACCAATATGTTGTTTGCCTTGATATATGTAAATGACATAGTATTAACAGGTAGCAATAACCAGCAATTATAAAAGTTCATTGACAAGTTAAACACCAGTTTTGCACTCAAGGACATGGGCAACCTCAAATAGTTTCTGGGAATTCAAGTTTAGAGAGATGCAGCTGGATTATACTTGACTCAAACAAGATATGCTATGGATCTATTGAAAAGGTTTGGCTATGAAAATCTGAAACCTAGTCCAACACCTATAGCTGTAGGAAAGCCAATTTCAAAAACTGAGGGGCAGGCAATGAAGGATCCCACTTTATACAGAAGTGCAATTGGTGGTCTCCAATATTTTGTTCACACAAGACCAGACATAACTTACTCTGTGAATAGGCTAAGTCAGTACCTTCAATCACCAACAGACACTCATTGGAAGATACTTAAGAGAGTTTTCAGGTACCTAAAGGGCACACTAAGTCATGGACTTGCTATCCAAAAGAATGATTGCCTTGACATCACAGTCTTTGCTGATTTTGATTGGGCCTCCAATCCAGATGATGGAAAGTCTACTACAGGGTATTGCGTGTACATTGGAGATAACCTAGTGTCATGGTATTCTAAGAAACAACATGTGGTAGCAAGGTCTAGCACAGAAGCTGAATACAGAGCTTTGGCTCATTGTGCTTCAGAAATCACTTGGATTTAATCTCTGATGGAAGAGCTGGGAATACCACAACAATCAGTTTCAATTGTGTAATAGCCTAAGTGCAAGTGCATTGGCGTCAAATCCAGTATATCATGCTCATACAAAACACATAGAATTGGTTGCTCATTTTGTAAGGGACAAGGTTCTTGAAAATCAGCTGAAGATACAGTATATTCCCTCTTCAGACCAAACGGCAGATATATTGACCAAACCAATGTCACATTCAAGGTTTTAGTTTCTTAGGGACAAGCTTGGAGTGTCCGAACATACTCCACCTTGAGGAGGGGTGTTATAATATCCACCAGCAAGGAAATAACAGATTCCATTGCTAGTGCATTCCCTGAATTCATTGCCATTACATTCCCTGATTTTTAGGAGTTAGTTAGATATGGTTGTTAGCTTAATTCTAGAAGCTTCATATCTGCAAAATGTTGTTTTAAAAGGCCGTGTAATCTGAAGGATTAAATACAAAAAATCAGCTTCATCATCTTCAGTTTTCTAACTGAAAATACTGTACTTTGAGACCAATGTGATTTTGAATCTCATATGAAAAACTTTGGCGTTTGATAATGTGAAACAGAGGCATCATTTATCCAAATGAATTGAACAACTAGGTACAGCATAATGAATCTAAGAGGTACTTTTATTCAAAAAAAAAAACCAACGACTATACACATGACAAATGATAATACCATCTGTGAACAATACAAACACTTTTTTTTATGTGCAATTACATAGAAAATGCATATTTTGACTAATAGATATTTGTTGTGTCTTGTCAATAGCTGAATAGATGACGAAAGTCCAATTTCTAATGAGTCGGAATGGCATGTCGAGAATCTAAATGGTTTACCAGATCGCAAAAGACTTCGCTATATAGTTATAGGAAATTAGACATGTCTGAGGACTTGGTTCATAAAGCTTAGATTATGGAACTCCGCTCCTTATGAAGATACTCTAGACCACTATGCATTCATGTACAAGAGCCTCAATCCAGATCTGCGATATATTACAAAGAGACTATGGCATCAGGAGATTCAGGACTCCTTAGAGATGTAATATATTACCTACAGTCAATCAGCACCACTCATCATATCATCAACTCCGACTTGTTTGATGTCCTTGAAAAAAACTTAGCAAAACATGAAGCTGGAAAATGAAGAACTTGATGACTAGAATGCTCATTTAAAGTTTAATCAGGAAATTCACAGAAAAATTGTTTTTGATACAGTCAATGAAATTCTGGTCCGCAAATTTGCTTCACAGGGATTATTCAACGTGGGACTGAAAAAGTTGAGCAGAGAAGAGCTCTAAAAGAAGTTCATTTAGAGCTGAATTGTCTTCAGAGAAAGCAAAATTGCAGCCATGATGACAAGGATGATGGATTTGTGATAATCTTAACGAAAGATATGATGCATCAATTAGCAGATTGGGCAGATACGCTCGTGAGATCCCAGCCTTGGTGTTAGACATTGAGCGCCTAATCTTTAGAGACCTGATTAATGATGTAGTCATGGGAGAAGCTATGGGCCTGCATAATTGACCAAGAAAGAAATGCTGAGTTGCAGAGAACTGTGCCAAGCTCTCTATTTCCTTGTTATGAATGCTTTTCCACCTTGTGCCTAAAACACAATATTTCACAAATATCATGATGCAGGAATATCTCTGTTAGTTGACAGCACAAATCTTAATGTAAGCAAGTAGTAGCTTGTTGTAGTCATACCCTATGTACAGAATCTAAAAGTTAATCGCATACTATAACTAAACTACAGTTAGATTGTAGAAAATATATTGAAGTATATTTCATGACGTACGGTAATATTATTCCTTGTTATTCTCATCCTGTTAACTAAGAAAACACCAAATCACAACCTGTGATTCAAGTGGAACATGTACATAGAAGATAATACACACATAGACACTTCCCCCATCTCCTAATAAGAAAAACAAATATTCTCAAATGATAAAAAGTCAGCAGCAAAACAAATTATCTCACCAAGCAAACCAGCATAGTTTAACTTAGAGATATTTCAATGATTAAGCCAAAAAATGAAGAAAAATTAAGCATAAACAATTCATGGTAAAAGCAAGTGATTGTCATTTATCCACAATTCATAGTGTTATAATTGGGTTGTGACCCGAATTCTTGTTGAATTTTTGATTGAAAATACTGTTGGCGGAGTATTGGGAGTTGGTAGTAGACTTGAAGAAGTCTCGAAGAAGTTCAAGAAGGATAAGAAGAAGAATTCCCCTTTTTTGGTAGTTTTTTTTATTCATATGTCATCTCAAATTCTCCATTATTAGTTTTACCCATTATATTGGGACTTCACCGTATATTAAGCTATTCATGTATTAATTCTCTCAGTATGTTAGGAATTATTTGGTTATAAATATGTAGTGTACAACATATATTAGAATTGACCAATTTTCTAATTAGTTATTGGTTCAACAAGATTCTTTGTAACTCCTTACTAATGATTATAGTGAATTTTCAGCCACTACCCGTGGTTTTCCTGGATATGAGTTTTCACGTAAATCTTGTTTTCTTTGTAATCGATTATTTTCATATTACTCATATTATTCTCATCTTCTATTATTTGGCCCGATTCTCAACAAATTAGTATCAAAGCAAATTGGTATCAGAGCTGAAGGTTTTTTTGCGGTTCTGGGGATGTCCAAATTGGTTATTAAAGCGAGATTTGAATAAGATCGATTGTTTCGGGATTGCACGTATGAAGTTTGAAATTCTACTTTTGGATCGAAACAAGATTTTTTGTTATGTCAGATTTTTTGTTTGGATGCTGGAGGAGAATCAATGTAAGGATCGGTTATATATCTTGGAAGATTCGACGATCACTTTGGATGCAGTTGTAACTTATGGTTTGATAAGCGGTAACTCAGGCAGAGTTGGTTGTGATCGGATTGCTCATGGTGATTTGAGCAATGATAGTGAAGAACTTCCCAATAGCTCAGGTGGAGTTAGTTGTGATCTTGTTGATCATGTTGCTCGTGGTGATTCCAGCAGATTTGACTACTCATGTGGAGTTGGAAGTGCTCGTGGTGATTCGAATAGGTTTGGTGACTTGGCTGGAACTGGCAATGAACATGATGATTCAAGCAGGTTTTGCGCGTAAGGTAATTCTACAGGTAAGTAGGGCTTGGAATTTGTTCACAATTGTTGAGTATGCCTGGAGGAGCATGGTGGAAGAGGTGGAGAGTTTTATTTAAAAAAAATTGTTGGAGTTAAAGAGTTAAGTTAAGTTTTATTCTTTACAGTGGAATTGGTGTCAATGTGGAGTTTGTGTGTATTGGTTTGTGACCAAATTCTTGTTGAGTATTTAATTGAAAATACTGTTGAGGGAGTACTGGGAGTTGATAGTAGACTTAAAGAAGTTTTGAAAGAGTTCACGAAGGATAAGGCGAAGGATTCCCCTTTTTTGGCAGTTTGTTTACTCTTATTTCATCACAAATTCTTCATTATTGGTTTTACCCATTGTATTGGGATTTCACCTTATACTAAATTCTTCATGTATTGATTCTCCTAGTATGTTAGTAATTCTTTGATTATAAATATATGATGTACAATGCATTGGAATTGATCAATTGTCCAATTAGTTATTGCTCCAAATAGATCTTTTGTAACTCCTTACTAATTATTATAGTGAATTATCCACCTTGCCCATGGTTTTCTCGGATTTGAATTTTCACGTAAATCTTGTTTTCTTTAATATCCATTATTTTCATATTATTTATATTATTCTCGTCTTTTATTATTTGGCTCGATTCTTAACAAATTGATATCAGAGCAATCTGGTACCGTTTTCATTGATTATAACCAGTGTTCTAAATAGCGTAATGTGTGGCGATGCGTGGAGGCCAAACAATGGACTAAGCGAGCAAAAGCGAGGCTTTTGCGTAAA
>CAIGRT010133188.1:0-14284 GCA_903798405.1 Fraxinus platypoda
TCTTGTATTGTACTTGGGCTTATATTTGACTGAGCGGATGAAGTTGCTAACTTTTTATTTTTTTAAGCTTTAGTTATCTTTCTGTATTTGTTGGATAATTGAGATTGAGAGATTTTTTAGCTCATGGAAGGAAATTGCAACGAAGTTATAAGAATATATTCCGAGTTTCAGATGCTGGTAAAATAACAAATATATCCCTTGAATGGTTGGATAGAGAGGATGAAGTGTAGATTTTGCATGAGAACTTTTAAGGTTGAGCCCTGAAATTGGAAGAAAACTACAAGCAAGGACATTTAACTAAATGCTAACTGTCATCAATCAAATAAGTTTGAAGCATGTGAGACTATTCAAATGTGTGAAAGAGCTAAAAATATGTTTTGGCCAATTCAGATTATAACCAGGTGTTTAGACCAAGAGATTGCAATGAAAAATACACTAATTATGGGCCAGAGCATGTGGCTAAAGATGACAGGATAAAATTTTGGATGCATCTCATTTTACTCTTTTTTATATTAATAAATATGTTTTTCTTGAAATGACATCTTCTACCAGAACCAAACTATGTATTCTTCACTAAGTTTATTTATTTTTTCTTATGGAAAAATGAATAATCCCTGGCCTAACATTGCATTATGCCAAAATATCAATGTTGACATTGCAAAACACATAAAATCCCATTTAGTTTAGGACCAATTACTGTGTCAGGTCACACTATGATGGTGATTTTAGCTGGAGGATGAACTTATTCCTTTCATATAATGGAATTGTGAGAAACTCACACAATCATGTCTGAAAATGTAGAATTTGTTTTGATTATGTTGGGTTGTTCCTCAATAACCTTTTTTTGAGGCAATTTTTGACTTTGTTAAATTGTTACTTTACCTGCAGTACAAATATATTGTGGATGCTGAATGGCGACATGATGAGCACCAGCCTTCTATTAATAGTAACTTCGGAACTGTGAACACTGTCCTTCTAGGCAGGGAATCCGATTACCTTTCGGCAATTGTATGTCCACAAATGCCACCTGGTTCTACCATGGATGTCGATAACGCTGCCTTTCAGCGTGTGGTATGTCATTGGTGTTTTCATACATTTTCTTTCGGAAATGTCTCCTGGTATTCTATTTTTGCCCATCTGCTTTATGATTTGATCTGATACAAAATAGCTGGCTGGATAAAAACTATAGGCTTTGGAAGCCCAATACAAACATTGCTTGTTCCATCTCAAGAATCACTTTTTTGGTCAAACAAAAGTCTCTAGGCGACTTAATTTAGTTTCCATTATGTTGTTACTTGCCTAGGAAGAATCCTACTTATTCTATAATAGTCTAAGGTGATTGAAGATTTTAGATTTGCAACTTTTCTATCTTGGGTCATAGTTATTATGCCCGGACCCGACTTGCTTTTCCGACGGGCCAGTAAACTGGTGAACCGAAGCCTTGTCTTGTCAGTTCAGCATATTAGGGCCTATTGTTAAGTGAACTGCCCTTGACATGTCTGAACCGGCCAGGTTTTGGAGGAAACCAGTTAACCCATTTGACCAAACCCACCAGTCCTTTAATATTTACAAAATGGAGTGCCAAGTTTCGGACTCAAAAACCTCAGCTTTCTTTAGCTGATGTGTTCCGCTAGACTGCCCCATTCGTTTATAAAATACCATCTACAATTATGTATAAACGCGTGAAGCTTATTTTAGGTTTTTGTTTATTTACCCCCTGTTTGGCTCCATTTTTTGACCACACACACTTCATGGGACTCATAACTTTTCAACTACCCATTTCATTAACTTTTATGAAATCTACTGAATATCTAATTTTTTATCTAAACCAAACAGTGGTTTAGAGTATTTTAGATTTTTATGTCTTAAATAAACTATTATGAACAAAATTTCATGAAGAATAGAAATGAAAGCTATGAAGCACGGGCAATCATACTAGGGTAGCATACCTGTGTCCAAGACTCCAACATGTGTTTTATGGTGTTGAATATTGACACTCCTCATATCCAACACAACATGTGGTGTGTCTTTTTTTTTATATATTTTTTAAACTTCTGATGCTCGGGACAATTTAGGGGGTATGTATGAAATATGCCATGTGGCGTATTCTATATTGTTGTATCTGTATAATAAAGACAAAATAATGCGAGAAAAGTTCTATGAACTTCATGTCAAATTTTTTTACACCTACTATATACATTTTTCTTTATCTGACAGTGGCAGCAGTATTATGTAGTTTAGCTCAAAGTTATTTTAATGTAACAAATAGCTACTCATCCAATTTAAAAAAAATTCACCAACGAAACCCAAGAATAAATTGACGTGTTCTTCACGAGTCTGTGTCCTCTTTTGAACAATCATGAGTTGACATGTCCTCGTGTCCGTGCTTCTTAGAATGGAAGACTAAAAAATAATATTGATACAACTATATAATTTAAGCATGTATGAAAAACTTACAGATTTTAGATTTAATTTTTGAAAAATAGAACATTTGAGAATTTATAATATTCCAATTACTAAATGATTTTTTATTAGTATCCAAATTAACTTTTAAACTTGTGATTATATCTATGCCTTTTTACAATATATTTTTTTATTCTACTTTTCGACCAGATGCTTGTGGTAATTTGGTTGTCTTCCTCATCTTAGATCCATCTACTAGTTCACATCTTTTAGAGCATCTTTCTATTTGTTACAGGTCCTAGTATCAGATGGTACATTGCATGAGCCCTTTCGTAGAATTTCAGAAGATGATTTACAGATGTCTCGACATCGTATAGCCGTATTCATGTCCACACACCTGGCTTATGAGTTGCTTCCGGAATCAGGCAAGGTCAGGACAGTTTATGCTTCACCATCAATTTTTTCACATTGATATCTCTCTAGTTTTGTTTAATTTGGAATTTTCATGATGCAATTACATTCGAATTACAGGTCATTGCTTTGGATGTTGACCTACCTGTGAAGCAAGCATTTCATATTCTACACGAGCAGGTATTTCTAAAATTTATTTGAGGATTGAAGTTATCACCAATTTCTCTATGTATCTGAGAAATATATTACCAAGTGTTGTGGGTCTAATTATAGCGTCAGGCTGGTTCACTAGCTTCGTTACTCTTGTAGAGCTTTCTGGATGAATCTTACAATTCAATCATTTAACAGAAAGCGATATTTGGTTGTCATAATAAAAGGAAATGTCTGCTGATAATTTTGGTAGTTCGGTTTTACAAATGTGTAATTTGAGATGGAACAAGAATATGAAAAATAATTTGAAACTATGGTTCTGTAAAACCATCACAATTTGCTGTTCTTTGAGTTGCTGACCTGGTTGTCTGACTGTGGTGATGTAGTCAACAAAATTGGAGGTTTATTTTTGGTATGCATATAGTGCTGTCTTTCTCTTATATTTGTTCGTCAATGCAACTAAGAATCTACAACGCATTATTTTGTAGCCAGCTAATTCGTTAAATTGCCCATTTTTTAAGCTGTTCTATCTCCTAGGAAAAGGTGTTTTAAGCTGTATCTGTCATTTGTCCATTCTTTTTGATGTTTTTGTGCATTTACTTTCTTTGGATACCTCATTTATATCCACCTCTTTTGAGTGACATTTTTTCAGGGAATACCTATGGCCCCTTTATGGGACTTCAGCAAGGGGAAGTTTGTTGGAGTTCTTAGTGCACTGGATTTTATTTTAATTATGAGGGAGGTATGTAAGCCCCTTTCGCAATTTTTTGGAACATAGATTCTGAATATTAGCTTTGTTACCCTTTTTGTCCTTTGGTTTTCTTTCTTTCTTTTCTAATGAGTAATGAGAGTTTCTTGCACACAAGCTTTGTTTACTTTTTATTAGATAAACTCACGGTTTTGTTACTGATTTGTTTCCTCGAAGGAAATAGTTTTCCCTTTGATTCTGTAACCTTATGACCAGAGTGACCTAGTTTCTTATTTTTCTCCATTCTAAGCTGGAAGGGAAAATAGATATGTTAAGGAGTGTTATAGTATGTTTTCTGGAACTCTAAATGATGCTATGATTGTCTGGGATTTAAAAATATGGATAAACACGAAAATCTTTTTTTATTATCTCTTAATTATGACACTTCATCTTCACTAAGATTAAAAACTGCAGGAAGGGGTGGGGTTGAAGGTACTTTTGTAACCATACTTTTTGGGGTTCCAATAAGATCGTGTACCAGTTTTTGGATGTACCCGTAGACTTAAACTGTGGTTTTCCTGATTCTCTTTGATGCATATGCAGCTTGGAAATCATGGTTCTAATATAACGGAGGAAGAGCTTGACACACATACAATATCTGCTTGGAAAGAAGCAAAAACATCCCTGAACAGACAGCTTACGGAACAACAGGTTGCAGTTTCAAGACGTCTTGTGCATGTAAGTGTTGATTCTATTTGCCGAGCCTCAACATTGAAATTATACACTTGAACCAGTTAAAAATAAATTCTAGATATACTGGTTTTGACTTTTACATCCTGATGATGACTGAAGATGCCTGGTTGCCCACTATACATGAGACCATATTATGTTTATTCTTTTTTTGCATCAAGTATTTATGCATTTAGAATATCTCAGTTAATTATAGATTATGAAGAGGATAGATGTTGAGTTGGTGGGTCAAAAATGAGATTTAATGATTAGGCATGTCACCTGTGCTTATGCTGGTCGAAAGAGTAGTTTTTCTTTCTTTTGTGACAAATTCTGTATCAGAGTCGTATCTCATATTAGCCATACCTCCAGGCTCTTGTCAAATTTGTTAATGATATTTTAGTAAGCAACATTTTGGTGCAACTTTTGATCTTGATCAACGCACATTGTATTATTATTCAGGCTGGGCCAGATGATAATATCAAAGAAGTTGCATTGAAAATTTTGCAAAACGGTGTGGCTACAGTTCCTATAATTCATTCACCTTCAGAGGATGGATCATACCCGCAGCTTCTACATCTAGCTTCTCTATCCGGAGTACTAAAATGTGAGGAGAAGCACGCGCAATTTTTTTTTTATGTATATTCAGAATGGTATTTTCTATCCTATGCTAGAGAGGAGAGAAGAGGGGGATAGTGCTCTACCATTTTTTAGTCTCACGTTGCCATCACCTTCTTAGAAATTGGAGCATTAAGATAACCAGGGAACAGATCTAAAGCAGATAAGAGGAAAATACAAGATCGAAAAAAGGAAAGAAAGAAGTGTTCGGTCTGGTAAAGTTATGTGCTTTCTCCGGCTGGAACCGATATTCCGATTAAAATTTGGGAAAAAAGTTGGGTAACATTTGCCCTGTTGACTACCAGTCATATTCTAGAGTAGTCTTCATCCTTCTTTTAAATGCTTCAGAGCTTCACTGCTCTTATTATAGCAATCCTCTCAATGTTCGGCATTACCTTTCTCTTCTTATCTGGTATTAAGCACCACCTTACCTTCATTGCCTGAAACTTGATTATTCTTTATTCATCTCTTCTGCACAGTAAGTTCTTGTAATAGACGTACTGAAAGGTTGATGTTTAATGTGAAATCATTTCGTTGTTCCATTTATTGGCTCACGTAGTTTTGGCCAGGCAATGAAGCGGTTTGTCTCCAGTGGAACTGCACAACTAGAATGAAAAGCCTTAAATCTTTTCTTTCTTTTTCTTTTTGCCTTTTCCATTTTGACTATCTCTGCTTCGTGATTTTTGTTTTCTTTTATATGATAACGAGCCTTTATTGATGATCGTCTTGGTGGCTGTCGGGATAATTCCAATGCTTGGTTTTTGGGTCATTGTGCAGTCAGTGGATTTCTAATGCTGTCTAGCCTTGTGGATTGAAAGTACTAGTTTTTTCTGTTTTTGTTCTTTAAAATTGGGGAATTGAATTCATGCTTTAGGACAGAAAAAACTTGTATATGTGTGTGTGTATGTGGGCCAAAAGTGATGCATTTTATCGTCATGATTGACATGTTCTGCCTTTTTACAGGTCTTTGTCGGTATTTCAGACACTCACCAGGGTCATTGCCAGCACTTCAAATGCCAATTTGTGCAATCCCAGTTGGAACTTGGGTTCCCAGAATTGGAGAACCAAATATTCGGCCATTGGCTGTGTTGAGGTCGAGTGCTTCCCTTAGTGCAGCACTAAATTTGTTAGTTCAAGGTACGCATTTAATTCATTGAGGAGTTGGATTCTCAAATTCCTTTTCCAGAAGTTGATAATAACTGCTGGCATTTTCTTGAATTTGTTCAAATATATTATTTCTGAATTCACTGATCTCTATGTACACCTTGTTGATCAAAGAAGGTATACAATATGGTATATGTAGGCATCATTCTAAGACATTGCTTCAAACAATGACCACTTCCTAGTGTTTATTTATGAAGCATTTAGATTTAGAAATAAAATTGTCTTATATACATCTTATGTCTGCTTCTTTGCAGCTCGAGTAAGTTCAATTCCCATTGTTGATGAAAATGATTCATTGTTGGACATTTATTCTCGAAGGTTAGCATTGCAGTTATGATACATGGGAAATTTTGTTTTTCGACTTTCTGATCTGCGCGGCACTTTTCAAAGTTAAGCTTATTGCACCATTTTGACAGCGGTATCACTGCTTTGGCAAAGGATAAAAATTACGCGCACATTAATCTTGATGAAATAACCATTCATCAGGTGAGCACATTGATTGTGTTCATACGTGATCCAACATCAATGGATTTTTAAATATTCGCTTTATCGCAACCCGATGTTTTGGATATATTTGATACCTTTATCTACTAATCCAAATCAGACATAAACACCATACTTGATTTTTGTCCCTGAGCTACCGACCGTTTTGAATTTCAGGCATTGCAGCTTGGAGAAGATCCTCATTCGCCTTATGGAAATAGCATTCAAAGATGTTACATGTGCTTGAGGTCCGATCCCCTGTTTAAAGTTATGGAGAAATTATCCAAGCCAGGTTAACTTTTCTTCTTCTTGTGTTCTTCAAAATAATTGTCTGTGTCATTGGTCATATTTTCCTTCTTGGGCAAGAGTATACAAATGTAGTAGTTCAATTAAGGTTAAGCATCACACATAATGCTTAGTTCATTGTTGGATTTTCTTGTTAGTTCTATTCTTGACAATAACCTGTATCTTTTGGTCCGTTTCTTAGAGGGTGTTTGGTAGGGATTAAAATTAGATTTTTAGTAAATTTTGATAAAAGTTTTTGAAATGTGTGATTGAAAAGTTGTGGGACCCATGAAAGATGTAGTTAATATAGATTGTTTGACTTTAACTTGGATTAAAATCAAATTTTGATTTTAATCCAGGCCAAACAGGGGCTTACTATGCATGAACAGTACATGTTTCATTTAGGTAAAAAAACACTTTTAGCAACTCAAATTGTAGTGATGTTAGTCACTGAACTTTATTTTGTTCCAAAGTGGGAGTTTCAGTTTGCTTCTTTGTTTCAGTATGGTCACTCCTGGACGACCTCTATGTTGATGTGACATCAGATTGTCATATATATATATTCCATTAGAAAGACTAACTGATATTAACAGAAGGACCAGAAAGCAAAAACTAATGGCATTTCAACCCTATTTGTTTTTCAGGTGTTAGACGGCTCATCATAGTGGAGGCTGGAAGCAAGCGCGTAGAAGGCATAGTTTCGCTGAGCGATATTTTTAGGTTTCTCTTGGGGCTTTGAGAAAGCTGACAACTGCATATTTCGTCGTGGCACCAAAATACTAGTCCAAGGCCTGATGAAATTCAAATTTTATGCCATCTGATCTCGATTCTTTTGTAAATACAATTGGATTGGCCTTGAATGGCCTGGTTTCTTAGGTCAATATGCTGAAGAATGAGGCATGTAAATTGTAATATTTGGGGTTTTCCTGGATTTTCTGGTTTCCCCTCTAGCTGTTATCACCCTGAACCGTGTGGCTAATATAGCTGCCATTTTTGTGAAAAGAAAGTCTTGGAGCTGTTAACAGTGGCCTTGTTTCGGCCATAAAATCAAATCTTAAACTTGATCAATCTGTGTATAAATGTATCGATTCAGACAATTTTCAGCCGATAAAATCGTTACCATGAAATGGTGAATAGCTGGTAATATAAAAAGAAGATAAAAATAATATTGGTAGTATATTATACAGCGATTTCAAAATAAACTAGTTTCGAAATATATCGAAAATATTTGTTGTTCTAAATTTTTATTTGTAGTTAAGTTACGGTCTGATCGAACTGCATCTCTCAACTATGTCTCGGTCCCTTCTCCTATTTTCATTTCCTCTCATCACGACCTAACAAGTGAGAAATATGTCGGTGAGACGGTCTTAAATGTACACCTGTTAAGAAACCACGGCAAAGGATCGCCATAGTGAGAGAGAGCGAAGAATGTGGAAGCCTCTTTCCCAATCATGTCGGATATAATGGAGTTGGACAAAATCTCGATCTTCAGCTTAAAATTTTTTGACCCTTTTTAAGAATCAAAGCCAAAAGCTTGGAAAACCAGAGGGAATTGGGTAGAGCTGAAGGAGTGATTAGGGTATGGTATGGGGACAAAATTCTGCAGTTGGATTCAATTAGACTACAAAGAGAGATGCTGGGAATGGAGAGATCAATATTGTTCATTGGAGCAGTGGCAATCAGACATGGATATGATTCTTGTTGCAAATCGACCGAGTTGATAGCCGTCAATGACTGCTGATCTGTACCACACAGCAACGACCCTAGCACGTCATGTATTCTGTTTTCTTAAGAGTATTAATTGAGTCTCGTGTAGCTAAGTTAAGATTTGACTCATGAATTTATAATACAAGTATTTGGATAATTATCGTTCTTTTACTAGTCAATTTTGAACGTGACGTTTGACGTACGCACAAATTTAGCACTAAGAGGCCGACCTAGTCCACCTCTCCTGACGGTCCAACTTGCAGCACGACCCACAATGTGTCTGGCCAAACAAGACCCTAGGTAGCTGGGGGCTAATTTACCCTAGGCAATGCATTCAGTAATTAGCAAGTCAAAAACATGACCAATATCACCTTTTGTTGTATCCGAAGTTAGAAATTGAGGTCAAAATCGAAACAAATACATTAACCAAATGAAGGGTTCAACAAATCTTGGCCTTTTTTTTATTGAAGTTAGAATAAATCCACATCTCTTCGAAGGAATAGCTTTGAGTGCAGTTTTCGTTGAAGAAGAAGCTGATGTTGCTGCAGCCCCAATATACTTATTTGAAGCAAAAGTGCTGCCTTTTGTCAACATTTATGGGTACATTTTGTTGAAATATGTTCTGAGAGAGTTGGAAATGGAAACTCGAATAGCAAATGGGAGAACAAAACATGAAACTTGAACATCGGTAAAAGATGAAGGCTTGAAACACGTATACAATACACTTTACTAAAAGCGATATATTTGCCCCCCTCTTGATTTGAAATTGATTCCTAGTTCACTTCGCCGAATAGGTTTAGCAGTGACGACAAGCCTTTGGTGAGTTTTTACAAAGCAAAAGTTAAAAACTCTTGAAAGGAACTCGATCACTTTAAAATTATTTATGAAATTTTAAGGTTACTTACGAATGAAGAAGAAATGTTTTCATGTTCTTGGTGCTTAAAATTGATCCCTAATCACTTATTTATAGTATTATAACGCTAATTCATGATAAATAGCAGTACTCTTTATGTCACATGAAAATTCTAAATTTTAGCCTTCACGTTGTGTTGCCTCGTAGATTTGAATAAGTAAACAAAAATGATTTATGTTAGTGTATTAAATTTGATATGACTGAATACGATTAAGAAAGAAAGATAGCATACAATCTCGATAAATTAATGTCCATAGTACAACGAAAAATATATTAATTCAGAGTATATTAGTAATTAATTAATTAATAATTATGAAGATATCCCATATTTTTTCAAAATATTGTATCTAATATCCTTGCAGTTTATAAACTTTCTATCTTCGGCGAGTTTTGTTTCAATAAGTAAAAGCCATGAATATTATCCAAAAAGGTTGAAGATGATAGTTTTACTATGAATCTCGTCTCACACAAAGAAGCACTCAAAGCAATATAGTCCCACAGAATAATAATTTCTTATTGCAACACCCACAGCCTTAGCATTTTTCATGTGGATTTAGTTGCATGTTAACTTGGTCTTAAATAGTTCAATGTTTTGTCTTATAGATCCATTGAATTACTAATGTGTGGCAGTGTGTCGAGTCGAGCCGGCACTGGGCATCCATCTATTTGTCTGACCGGCTTGCCTATTAGGGGATAAGTTGCCTTGCCAATTAAACTTTTTTTTTTCTTTTCAAAAGCTCGATTTGAATTTTTTTTTGAAAGTTAGACCAATACAATCATCGATGAAAATATTTGAAATACTGAGAAATATGATAAAACCCTCATCATTGTTAACAAATCTATTGTAATACATTCGAAATAGAATAATAAAATGTTGCAAAATTAGTATTGAACACTAGTCCTAAGTCACTAATTGATACAACACTTTGAAATAGGAATTTTTTTTTTTTTTTATAACCGTGGATGTCTGGGCCAGCTTGAGCGCACATCGACTAATCTCACGGGACCCTAAAGTTTACGGCCGGATACTCACCTCTGTGGCCATAAGGGAACTCGAACTTGTGACCATTGTGGAGCACTTTGAAGTAGGAATTTGAACTCCATTTAAAGTGTTCTATCAAGTTACGATACCTAAAAGTGTTTAGCAGCCCCATTGTGCTCGTAGCATTACTATTCGAAATGTGGTACAAAAAATATAGGAAAAAAGCGATGTTTATCAGAAAGAATTGAGAAGCGCAAGTAATAAAAAAGAACAAGTGAAGAACAATTGTAAAATTATACTCTTGGTATACAAAATTTTGGAATACAGTAGAGACGTGTGAAGAAATAGTTTGACAAATCCCAATTTATAGACGAAAACAACGAAAACATCATGAAAAAAAATCAAAACTTAATTTTCTAATTCAGGCAGTCAACGATTGCCTGAATTTGAATTGATGGTACTTAAGACTGTTGCCATCAAATTAGTGGCTCGCAATTGTTAAGATGAGCTGCTCGCTGGATCGACTCGTTAGTACGCGAAATTGGCTACTTATTATTGGACTTGTGAGTCGACAAGTGGCTCATACGAAATTTTTTTGACCCGACAACAATCACTTTAGAGGCAAGAGCGAGCCGGATGCGCCGAGCTGGTGAGTAAACAAGTAGCTTGCGCCCATTGCCGACTCTAGTTGGCTCAGTCAAAACAGGTAAAAACACCTATTTCATTTTTACCCACTTTAGAAACAAAAAGAAAATTATAAAAACATTAATAAAAAAGTGAAAGGGTAATTAGCACGTAACGTGTTTCACCTTTCACTATTATTATGAAAAACGTCATTATCTTTCTTTTTTTTTTTGCATTTTCACTCTTATTTTCATATCATCTATTTTCTCCATTAAAAATTGTAAAATGACAAATATACCCTTCTATTTAAATAAAATAAAATAAAATTGCAACTATAGTCCTAATTTTTTTAAAAAGCGCAAATGATTCCCAAATAAATTTTTAAAAGGGTAACTAGCATATAATGTTCATATCTTTCACTATTATTGTGAAAAACATCCATACGACCATACCTTTCATTATTTTTTGACATTTTCACCCTTAATTATACTTCCGATTGCACAAATCATCATTTATATTAATTTTCATCCAATTTCTCAATAAATAACTTTGAAATGATTAATATACCCTCATATTTAAATAATTTTTTTTTAATTTTTAATTTTTAATAATGTATCTGGGACTTGTTTTTCAAAAAAATTAAAAATTAAATTTTTAATAATTTTTTGGGATCGTTTACACTTTTAAAAAAAATTGAAATTATGATTGCAATTAGTTCTTTAGCTTTTTATTTAAATATAAGTATATATTCATCATTTCACAGTTTTTTTGAAAAATTAGACGAAAATGGATAGAAATGATGATTTGCGCAATCAAATATGTAATTAAAGGTGAAAATGTCAAAAAATAAAATATATGGGCGTTTTTTATAATAATAGTGAAAGATATGGACATTATTTACTAATTATCATTTTAATAATTTATTTAGAATTTGTTTGCATTTTTTTAAAAAGATTAGACTATAATTGCAATTAGTTTTTTTTTCTTTAATTTAAATAGAATGTTATATTAGTCATTTCACAATTTTTAATTGAGAAAATTGATGAAAAAGACCTTTTCCACAATGAAAAATGGAAATAAGGATGAAAATGCCAAAGAATGAAACTTAAAGATGTTTTGCACAATATATAATAATAAAAGATAAAATACGTGGTAATTATCCAAAAGTGAAAAATATCACACACAGAAAGGCACACAGTGAGATGAGTGTGAAATATACATAGAGACAAAACAATGGAAAGGGAACACGTTTATTTCCTCTACTAAAAGTCGCTATACGCTTTTCTTATAGTTGGTTGAGACTTTTTCTGTTTAAAAGGGTAAATTGTAATCATTTTTCGTTAGAAAATATACACAAATACTGGGGTTTGTTTGTAGTTCCCTCTGCTGAATTACTCTCCCTCACCCCACGCCACCCCACTCCCCACATCTATGAAATTTACTCGCAGAATCTCACTTCTGTAAGCCATTGATGGCTTGTAAAGACTGATATCTATATATAGGTGTATTGTATTATAGTGTGTATAGTTGTAAAAGAATTGAGAGGTACAGCGGGACAGAGGCAATGGAGGGGGCACCAGTGGATCCGATTGTAGAATGGGCCGCTCCCGGTGGTGAAACCGGGCTTGAAGGTCAGTGTAGGTTGAATTTCGCCTGAATAGAATTGGATTTTGTAATGCAGAGTGAAATTTAATTGATTTGAGGGTTGATTTTGTGAATGCAGAGTCTATGTGGCAGTTGGGTCTTGGGGGTGGGCCGGAGTCGTACCCGGAGAGGCCGGGAGAGCCCGATTGCTGTTATTACTTGAAGACTGGATTCTGTGGGTACGGTGCTCGCTGTCGTTTCAATCATCCCCGTGACCGGAGTGTGGTAAAAATTCTCAATTTTCATTTGTCAAAATTTGATCTTTAGGGTTCGATTTTGACTTTTTGTGGCAGGATTGGCGTGATCGTGCTCTGCTAGTGTTGGATTGTGCTAATTACTGTGAATAATTCCATTTTTAGTGGGGTTTTGTGTAGATTTGATTTTAATTTCTGTAAAAATTAATCTTTTTGAATTTTATTTGAGTTCATAATGGTTTTCGCAAGAAAAGATATACTAAATTGAAAAAAAATGGCATTGTGATGGTTTTGATGTAGTGACATGGATTGATGGAATTTGATTGTGTTTCGATACAGGTGATGGGAGCACTGATGGCCAGCGGTGGTGATTACCCTGAACGTGTCGGTCAACCAGTCTGCCAGGTATGCGTTTGCATGAAATTAATTTTGTAAACAGAGCTATACGTGTATGTGTTTGTTGCGTAAAAAAGATACTGGGTGCCGGGTATCAATCCATTTGCATGCAATTTTGTCGTAGACAAAAATATATGTGTAAGTGTTTGTTTCGTAAAAAAGATACTCTCTGCCAGGTATCCATTTGCATTCAAAGCTCTTAGAGATATTGAATAAATTGATGATGAGAATATAAACAAAAAATATAAATGTCCGTTATACTTTCTGAAGTTAAAGATTTTATTAATCAGTTGATATTATGGAATTTTAATTGGCTAGATTTTTGTATGTTATGATTAATCCATCTGTTCATTGTTTAATATTGGAGAAAGTACATTTATTAGATTATTCTACTCAAGCTGTTCATCTGTTTACTGTTTTGTAGATTGAGCTTCTTTTGTTGATCCAAGGATTCAAATAATTCGTCTGCATACTGTCTGACTTGTCCTTTTGTTCCCTCTAGATTCCTAGTTTGATATTTATGATAATACCTTGTTTGATGTTGATTCTTCTATTTATTATTAAATGCCTCCATATGAATCTGTTAACTGTATATAACCAAAAAATATGCAACATCTTTTCCACGATTGATGTTAGAAGTTAGAAATACATCTGCTAGATTCCACCATAAAAAAATTTCATGTCTAATTTCTAAATCCAGAAACAATCAGCTTCAATATAGTTGATAAACCATTCTCCTTCTCTCTTGTATTGGTAATTCCAACACGCGTAGAACATCTCCATGCTAGTTATGTTTTTCAATCCATAGGTAAGGATTGCTTAGGATTTGCAGCCTCTTGTATTGGTAACATCTCCATGCTAGTTATGTTTTTCATAATGTGTATTCTGCTACT